>VZRF01010395.1:0-49975 GCA_013396875.1 Vireo altiloquus | reverse complement strand
GGCGGTCCGGCGGGACCGGGGGTGCGGGGGCTGCCGGGGCCTGGCGCGGGGCCGCCCTTCGGCCCTCCGCCCTGGGACCGCCGAGCACCGGCCGTGCGGGAGCGGCGGTGCCGGGGCCGCGTCAGAGCGGGGAGTCCTGGCGAGAGTCCCCGCTGGAACGAACAGCTCCGGGAAGCGAGAGAGGTGCGGCCGTGCTGCGCTCAGCGAGCAGCGCGGGGCTTTGCTAACGCTTGAGGCTGCTGTGTTCACGAAAGCATCGTGTGGTTTGGGTGGGTTCAGCCCTTGCGCTTGGCCCCTTTGTGCACGTGCCGTGCTCTGCTTCTTTTATTTCTGGCAGCATTTTTAATGGAAGTTGGGTCAGAACTGTAAGTTTGTCCGAAGAGGTGAGTTGATCATTAGACAAATCGTGCAGAAATGCTTCAGAGGTACTGGATCTGAGTACATAAAATGTAGTTGTGCGCGTTACAGGCCTGTGTGGGCTCTGCTTAAGATATTTTCTATGTTATGTGTCTAAAGATACTGGTGAGGAAGGGAAAGGCTGCCTCCTTCCCCAGTACCCTGCACAACCGCTTGACAAGGTTGTGGGAAACTGAGGTAGGATAACAGGCTCAGGGTTGTCTGGGAAGCCTCTGGTGGAGTAGCGCAGAGGCTCCCCAGGTGTTTGGGTTCTTCTGACCAATAGATCTCTCTGCCCCATGTGGACTTATTTCGTAAGTCAGTGTTCAGTAAAGGAGACTAGGGTTAAGTAAAGTATCATGTGCTGATCCTGTGTTATAGAGCAGGGTCTCCAGCCCAGCACTTGTGCCAGCATCAGAGACAAATAAGTCTTAGTGCAGTTTGCTGCTGAGCAGTGCAGCTCATTTCTCTGCATCTTTTGAGCAGTTCCATCTCTGTTCTGTACTCTTTTTGATGCTACCTGGGTCCTATTGAAGACAAATCAAACTATTGCCGCTTGATACCCCAAGACACAGATCCACCATTTAGAGCTTAGATAGTTCTCGGAAAGGTGTTGGAAGTGCAAGTATTTGCTTCCATGTGGGATTCTGAACTGGATTTAAAAGGTTTGCAGCTGGAGAGGGGATACGTTTGAGAACTTGCAATAGGAGTGAGCTTTCTCTCGAGTAAAGGACTACACCCAAGTGCAGGATGGAACTACAGTACTGTCATATTCAGGGTCTTCCTTGTCGTGGCAACACAGATCGCTGTGTGGAACAAGCCTTTGTGCTGCAGTCCTGGGCTTGGCAAAGTCAAGCCTTTGCTTGTTTCCTCTGTTGAACTCTGTCAGTGGAACTGAAGCCTGGAAGTTTCAAGAGGGACAGAGGAATGACATGTCACCATGGGAAATTCTCTCTGTATCTCATGCTTTAATTTTTGTTTAAATTGTTGCCAACATAAATAGATTTTTTTTTTATACTGATACCTGCAACATTCCTTTGAAGACCTTAGAATTGGTCAAGCAGTCTCAAAAGTTTCTGTTTCAAGAAGAAAAATGCCATGGAATTATACACTTTAGCCTTGCTTCACTTAGCTGATAACAAGCAGTGTTAAAAGTCATGCAGCAGCAAGTTTTGGAGGTGGAAATATTTCTCTGGTTCACATGATGTTCCCCAGAAGTACAGCTGGAGAGAGTGCCTGTGATTGAATGAGTTGGTCCTCCAGGCATCTTTGCAGTTCTATAGGAGTCTTAAATCTATGCTGCAACTTAAGTATTAAGAAAACCATATATTTAAACAGCAAAAGTCAAACTGAAATGATTTATCTGTTTCTCCCATGTTAATCAATCCTACTGTATCCATCAAGCAATTTGGTCCAGGCTGTTGGATGCTAGAGAATGAGAGTTGACAGCAAGTCTGGCCACTTCTGTAGTGATTTACAGCATCACAGGAGGATGAGGGCGAGATGTCCTCCACAACCTTTGTGTCAGGGGCAGGTCAGAAGAAGTTTCAAAACGCTGGACGCAAAATATTCAGATGGATAAAATAGTGACCTTCCTTGCATGTACCTCACCATTTCAACACACCTGTGGGTTTTTGTGAGATTAATGTAGCGGCTTTGAAGCTTGTGGACTTCCATTACAGGTCCATTCTGGCCTCAGATGAGTTTGGATCAGGCTCATGTGTCACCCTGAGCGTCTCATTATCTCAGGTCTTGCCTAGACTAGGGCTGGAAATCTTGTTGGCGTGCCTGGATGGGGCTTGCTGCTGTTCATGCCTCCTTAGCTGGCAGTTGTAATTGAAGCTTCTCCTGGATTCTGACAGTGCCAGTCCACCTTG
Organism: Vireo altiloquus; assembly: GCA_013396875.1. NCBI lineage: Eukaryota > Metazoa > Chordata > Aves > Passeriformes > Vireonidae > Vireo > Vireo altiloquus. The sequence goes on along the minus strand of VZRF01010395.1, from coordinate 47,702 downwards.
GAGCAGTGATTGCCAGTGCAGTGGAGAAAATGCTGGCAAGTACAGAAAGGTCTGTCACCTGAATGAATAAAATAGACTGTCCTTGTCTATTAATTTCTTCAGACTGTGACCTAAGTAAATTTTAAGCAGTCTGATTCTGAGGGAAGGGATTTGCTTCTTTCCTTGATGGAAGTTGATGTGACAGTGATGTGCAGCATTAGCTTTACCTTGCTGTTTGATGGTGTCCACTTCATGTTGCACTTTGCTCAATTACTCCATTTCCATCACACTATACAGTGTTGAAGCTGGCATTATGTGTTTCTTTAGAGCTCATTCAGTGGTTTGGATCTTGTCCATTGGACCAACCTGTAACCAGTTCTCAATGCTGTGTGAAAGCCTGGCGTGAGCTGGTTATGAGCTTTGCACAGTGGGATACTGAGGAGCTGAGCACATGCATGTTCCTTGGCATTCTGCACTGCACTGGTGTCTGGCTCTGTCATACATGGGAGAGTTCGCTTTCTCCTCTCTTTGGCAGCATTAGCACTCTTACACCTGAAAAAAACCACACCACAAAACCCAAATGAACTGGAGTTGTAACTTCCCAAGTTATAGAAAGGCAGCAAATGAGTTTTGTCTGAGAGGCTGCAGGTTCTCCTCAAGAGATTTGATCTCAATTCATGGTTAGTGTTTGAGTTCATCTGGCTTCCTGTTCTGCCCTTTAATCAAATCTCTGCATGTTTGGCTCTGCAAAGAGGGGGATGTCCATTCTGCATCCAGAAACAAGTATGCCAAGTAGGAGCCACAAAATTAATTATTAGAGAAGCGTCATCATCATTAGTTTATTGTGAGTGGGCAGATTTTTTAAATCTCTAATTTGTTTCCACTGCCAGCAAGATAACAGGCTAAACAGCCTGACCAGGTCAGTCCCTGATGCAGTGTTTCAGTATTTCAGGTTTAGTCTGTGGCCCTTTCTTTACATTGTGCTTATAGATGGTTTAGATTCCAAGATATTTCAGAAAGCCAAATTGAAGCAACAGTAATTTGCTGAGGCAGAAATCTGATCAAAATAAAATCAAATTTTGACAGGTGTTTCAAAGTGCTGCTGTGCAGAAGGAAGGAATTGCAGGTGTGTCTGCCTGTTACACGCAGGTGCTTTCGTAGAGCAGAAGTTCTCTTAATTGTTACTAGGATTCAGTGCAATTCATGGTAGTGTCAAATAAAACCACTTTCTGCTCTTCCTTGGTCAGTGCTTCCTCCACTCACTGTTTTATATACCTCAAAGTGTCATGGTGGCTTTCTGCCCTCCCCTGCAGCCTGTGTTGAGGGATTTCTTTGCCCATCGACTTCTGTGTGGTTGCAAGTGCCAGGCTGGGTAAAAGGTAACCCTCCTTCTTCTAGCTGAACTGATTCTAGGTGCTGGCTTCTACTCCCCTGTCAGCAGCTGAAATCCTGCTGCTGCTGAGTTCTCCTCTCCTTGGCCTAGAGTTTCCATGGCATTCCTGGAGAATAAGGAAAGGCAAAGACCTCTGTTTTACCATGCAGAAAACTTGTGCTTAGAGTCATGGAAGAGAGATGGGCCTTAGCTGGGAAGCCTGAAGTGAGACCAAGAAAACCTTTTTCTAAAACTGTTGACTTGCAGACTGCTGCTGTTGCATCCCACAGCCAGTGTCCCTTGAGGGCTTGCACCCAAGGTTTGATCTTGTGTATTATTTTTCTGTTCCAACCTGTCATTTTACTATAAGCACTTGTCTCTCAAGTACTTCCTTCTGGGGTAGTTCTGGCTTGGGCTTTTGCACAAAAACTTACTGCTGTGTCACTAGCCAGTTAATTATCAGTTGGAATAGCTAGGTCCTGGAGGACTGGAGTAAGAAATTTATGTCAAACACACTGCTCTCTTTAAAATTCAGTTATTCAGATCTTATACCAGCATGTGGTGGTATAAGTTTTTTTTTCCCCAGGGTGTTCTCTCACCCTGAGTTACCACTGCATACTTGCTTTGCAGTGACTCTGGGGAAGGCACTGCATTCCTATCCTATACCTGCCTGTAAAATAGGAAGGTGGTATCATACGACTTTTTTCTTCAAGTGATGTACATGAAGGCGATGCTTTCCATCTTCAGGACTGCCTAAATTAGTAATCTTAGCCCGAGACACTTCATCAGTCACAATGCAAAGAGAGCTTACAAGATTCAGATGTTCTATGAAGCCACTTGTCCTGCCATCAAACTGCAAGTGATGATGGGTCACTGCTCTAAGTCAGTTGTGTTCTACTTTCAAACCTTGCTAAGCATTTTATTCACAAGGACACAAATGAAAGTCTGTTCTTTGCCTTTTCTTCCCTTGTTTTTTTCCAGATGATCCAATATTGCTGCTGGATTGTGGAGGAGAGAGTTAGTATGTGACTGGCAAATACTGGCCTGCACTCCTCGTTGCTGTAGAAAGGGGGCTGATGCCACTTCCATTCTTCTGGGACACCACCACAGCCCCTTGGGGGGAACCTTGCGCACCCCTGGCTCGGACACCTTGCAGAGCCACGCTGGGAGGTGTAGAGCCAATGCTGTATGGTTTGTGTGCCAGGGTTGTGCAGTGTCTGAGCTGCAGTCTGCAGGTTAGATCTCTAGAATGAGGGACAGGGAGGATATTTTCAGGCACATAAACCCAAAACTTGGATACTATTTACAGAACTACATGTCATGATGATAGTCATGTGTCTCCCCTGCCACTGGTCCCATAGGTCCCTGATAAGTTGCTTGTAGTACGTTAGCTTGGAACCATGCACTGAGATGTCTACAAGAGGGAGTCCACACAGAGCAGCTCCTGACATGTAGGATTTTGAGCTGCAGCTTGGCATTTGAACTGTTAAAAGGGAAGGAGACCTTGAAAGCTCATTCTAGACTTGTCCTTGGTGTCAGACAAAGTTAAAACCAAACTAATTTCAGAGAAGGGTTGCATTAGGGAAACAAAAGATGTTAAAGCTCATCTCATTTTCTACCCTACTCTGGAAGGGTTACTCCTCACTCTGCAAAGTGGTTTCATTAGTATAGGGTATTGGAGTCACATTGAGGTGACCTGCGAGTTGTCTTGATTTGCTGCAGCTTCATTACTGAGGCGAATTTTTGGAAGACTTTTGCACTCTGTGTGTTCAGTTACCTAGGCAGCAATGTAAACCTTCAGTGGAGGCCTAAGAATTTCTGTTATCTGAAGCTTATCTCTCATCTTATCGAGGCTAGGTAATGCAACTTTCACAGGCAGCATCTGGCCTAGAAGGATTGTGCATGGGGGAGAAGGCCACAGGTAGCTTAAGCCCTGGAAATCTTTCAGCTTCATTCACAGAATCTGCTTCAGTTTTCCTGATGGCAGTGGAGTAGTGCCCTGCTGTAGGTTGGTTACTGTCTGTGCTTGTGAATATGAACCTCTTAAGAGACTCTAGGCAAGTTTGAAGACCAGCCAGTATTTAGCAGAGTCCTAGCAAGCCTTCAGCCAGATCTGGCTCTTCCGAGAATGAACTGCTTGCAGCAGTAGAGTTTTACAAACAGTGCTTTAGTGTGCCCAGTGCTGTGGGAAGAGAAAGAAACCCTCCTTTGAAGACCTTCCCGAAAAGAAACTGCATCCACCTAGGCAGTGCTTTGCTTATCGGCAAGGTTGGACTTAGAAGTGGTGGCACTGGCACTATCTGAAGACAGTTAAAGTTAGTGGATGGGGTGTGGAAGAAATGCATCAAGTGCAACCAGAGACACTTGGTACGGGGAGATAAGCACCGGGCTGTCCCGCCAGCTAATTAGGCAAGCATGAGTTGTCAGTCTGGAAATCTAAGATACCATCTTTGGATTAGGGGGAGGCTCAAGTACAGGGCAACACTAATTACTGATTTAAAACAATCACAGTGATTGTGTAATATTCCCTGGCACTAAAGAAACATTATTGCCTACTTATGGATACAGGTGAACAATGGGGAGAGCCCACCTGTCAGTTGCTGGGTGTTTCCTACAACTCCCTTTGGCTCCAGAAAAACGTTGCTTTCTTCTTCAAGTAGGACACTTGATATACTTACCACCTCCTTCTCTCAGAGTTTGAAGAGTATGAACACTTTGAACACTTTGAGCTGTTTTGTTCACGGCTACTTGTGCACCCGAGGGAAGAGGAGGTTTGATTGAGTGCTTGGTGATTGTAATACTTTGTAGAGATGTGACACCAATCCCCTCTGGGGAGGATATTGCTGTACTGGTGGAAGCAAAAATAGAGGAGTGGACAGAGGGCTGAGAACGTCCACCCACCCTTCCTGCAGAGCTGCAGTTTGACACTGCCTTGCTGATGAGCTCTCCACTTAGTCTTTACAGCACATGGGTTCCAGGTGCTGTTCTAATAGCTCTGAACTTCTTACCCAAGGGGCTTGGCCAGCAAAGCAAGTTAGTTATGTGTTTAGGCTACCCACCTTGCAGAAGTGGTGAACTACTTCAGGTTGGATGCCTGTTTGCTTTTATACTTGAAAAAATTGCTCCATTTGGGTAGGGTGGAGATCTGAAGGATCGGAGTTCTTTGTTGTGGAAAGTCAAGGTCTGTCGAATATACCTTGTACTAATTTTAAACTGAAGTGACTAAGCAATTAGGTCCTGAGACCTGTGAAGAAGGAGACTTGTTGGTGCAATTGTGTTGCTGTGTTATTTCTACAGCTGTTGGGCTACAGCTAACCACTTACACAAAAAAAAAAGTCACCAAAGGAGTTATCATGTTTACAAGGTGGTTGCAAATTAAGCTTACTGGCTTCAAGTCAAGAGGATACCTTCAGGAAGATGGCTGGAAAGAAAGAGCTGGTTATTGAGTGGCACTGGCTCTTGCCTCCAGTGATTGTGAGTGGCAGCAAGAGGCTTGTTTCTGCATGCTTGTGGCTGGAGGAGTTGTGTTGGAGCAGTTGTCTGGGGAGGTTATGGACTGCATTGACTTTTTGGCAAATGAAGATGACAGTGAAACATGACAACGATGATAATCTGATGTCTAGAGCAGAAGAGAGTGGAACATCATTATTAAGCCAAATAGCTGTATTGGAAGAACTCCCAAGTATAGGCAGGACCCCAAGAGAGTAGTAGTGCATTTTTTTTTATGCTTCAGGTTTCCTTCCTTGGAAGAGGAAGAAGATTCAGAATTTCTTGTGAAGTTATCCTAAGATAAAGTCTTGATACTTGAGAATTGCAAATCATGCACTTTCACGTAGTCTGAGGTCAGTGATGTTCTCCTAAGTGCTGAAAAAGTAATTGTCTTAGGTACCCGATTTAATATTGCCACAGAATCTTGGGTAACAAGTATTTCCCTATTACTGTTTGGATTAATTTATTCTATGTGTTGAGCCAGTTGCTTTACTCTGAATTGTATCAGCTTTTATGCTGTTATGATGGTAGTATCTAAGCTGAATAACTTTGGGCTGTTTGGCTTTTGTCAGCTTTCCCCTTTAAATTCATCATTTTCAACTCCAAGGTGGCATTAGACATAAACTTCTTTATAGTGGCTTTCTGCTGGATAGCTGTTGTTGGAAAATTTGGGTGTTACGAAGCACATAGTTTTGATGGCTCGTTCATGAAACAGAACTGTTTTTCAGTGACAGAATTGGGGTAGTGTTTTTCTCTTGGATTATTTTGTCTGCGTGTTGAGCCTAGCCTGTCTCTTTGAGGACAGACCATAAGGCTTGGAGGAGGATTGGAGAAAACCCTTGCTCTGGAACTTACACTAGCAACCCATCTCAAAACTTGGAGGTGCTCCAAACACGGGACCTTTGCCATTGAGTTATTAATTTTGAGTTCTGCATGACTATTCTTCTGTGGGAAGAGGTTGTACTCAACATCCCAGTCCAGAGTTGTTTATATCTTGTAACACTGGCTGCCCAAAAAGTCCAGGAACAGAAGCAGACCACTGGGGCTGAGATTGTGGCTCAGTGTTTGTCAGAGCTAGTTATGTGGGGAGCATCTGCCCAGATGATTGCAGACTTGATGGGATGCAGCAGCCATATGCTTCATTGTCTGAGAAGTTAATTTTTTTTTTGTCAGCTTGGGTCTTGTTTTTCTCAGGTGGTATTTTTTTGCACTTCCTCTTATGGAGAAGAGGAGAGTCAACAAACTTCCTAACATGTGTAGAAAAGCTTTTTTCTTTTTTTCTTTTTTTATCTTTTTTTTTTTGAGAAGTGCTACTTAAACACCTGTTAGCTGGTAGATGCAAGCCGCATTGAGCTTTTCCTCTTGGCTTCCTATTACTTTTCCTCAGGATTCAGAGTTCCTGTCTCTTCTTCCCTCTATGCATTTGGTAGTGGTGCCATAATGTATAGTGGATCTTCTTTAGACTAGAGTCCTCAAGGTTGTGGACAAATAATTTGTTCTTCTATAATGCACCATGATTTTTATCCTATGCCTTCCTTCATGTGTTTAAAAAGCGAGGATCGTGGAGAGAAATTTGTTTACAATAGTTTGCTTTAAAGTTTGTTTCTGTGCTTGTAGGCAGAGACTTAAAAACTCTTCAATGAAAACCACATAGAAGACAGACCTGAAATTCTGAATGCTCGTTTCTCATGGCAGTATGGCCAGCTAATGATTTCTGGATGTGTTGGGACTTGCCTCTATGTGATGTTAATAAAAAATGGCTATTCTGTGGTAACTAGCACTCATTCACACCCTTCTGTAATCTGAATTTTCAAGTTTAAGCAAGTTCTAAATTTCCATTTTAAAAGCAGTTAAGACTTTCTTCACCATATTCTATTCAGTTTAACAGAAGAGTCCCCTTTTGAATATGTATGCAGCTTCTGGAGTCCAGAAACAAACTCCTCAGCTAACTTGAAGGGTTTCAGCTAGAATGTGGTAGCAGTTTAATACCAGTTCCCTGTCCCTTCTCCAGTAGCTCCATGCTAGCAAGGTGTCCAGTGAAATGCTTCCCTACTCTGTGAAAATCCTTCCATTGGATATTTACACACTGTTGTGTGTAAGACTGTCTCCGTTTAAACTAGAGTGTCTGCAGTGAAGAGCAAGACCAGCCTGTGCCAGAGGGCAGGGCAGGGGCCAATATTCAAAGCTGCAGACAGGGAGACCTGGATGAAAACGTCTGCTGCGCATGTACAGTTGTGGAAGTGGCTCTGGTTTTGTGCCTGTGCTGCCAAGGGAGTGAGTGCCATGTCATGAACATTCTGTTTGAGGATGGGAAAGCTCACAGTGCTTCTTTCAGATTTGGTGCTAAACTGATCTAGTGAGAAACTATAGCATCAGTAGAAACTGCAACAAAAAAGGCAGTGCTCCTTCTAGTTTGGAATTTTCATTTAGAAATAAAAAAGGTGTTAAGAGTACTGATTGGAGGAAGTGTTGACAATTTTAGAATTTAGAATCAAATCCCTCTTGAGGTGACTTTAAACAAAATGGTGGGAGTTTTGTGTGTCCTTGAGATGGTTCAGGTTGGGGTAGGGGTCACAAACAGTAATCTGTCACAGCACTTAACTCAAAGCTTGAGGTGCTGTGTGTGCAGCCAAGGCTTCCTTGCTGCGCTGGGGGTGAGTTTTTGCTGGCAAGGAGGGAGCTTAGTGTACAGACATGAGCAATCCCTTCTGGCTGAGGGAAGATTTGCCTGGTTGAGGTGAGTCCGTGGGTGTACAGAACCAGTTTTGATCCCAATCAGCCAGCAGGGATTTGAACTGGCTGCCTGGAATGGAGGGACCTGTACTCTGGTGACTCCTGCACAACCAGTGTGGGAAGCTGGGACACGTGTGGCAATGCTTGTAGGGTTAGGGAAGCTTAAGCCCTCAGAGCTGAATCTAGGTGCCATGTTTGGTGGTGGTGAGATGTTGCCAGTGAGGATGGGGGTGAGGTAATGAACTGAATAGCCTGCTGTGCAAAGGGTGCTTTTGTTTCCAGGCTGGGGTTCTTGTGTGGATCTCATCTGCTGTCAGGTCCACTTTGTTTTATTAAGACTTTTGTGAAGGCTTTATTTGCTCAAACAGAAGGTATTTAGATTTGCTGTCCCAGTGCTTCCAATTAGTGAACTTGTGCCTCCAGCTTCCTTCCAGTTGTTTATTGAACCAGGTGCCTGCTGCACGGCCTCTTCCCTTACTCTGAGCTTGACCTGCTTTCCTCATGTTGGTGGAAAAAGTAGGACAGATTTCTAGCTTTGGGTATTATTAGCCAGGAAACAAAAAGACACCCTGGGTTTTTATCACCCCATTCATACATGAGCTAAACTGTGATGATGCTTCAGGAAGCACTATGGTGATGCCAGGAGCCCTGGTCTGTGGGAAGGTGGAGGACAGGCCCTTAGTCTGTTCCCTGGCTATCTTGAGGGATTCATTTGGCTGCAGATGGAGGGACAAAAAAAGTCCCTAATGAAATCTGTGGACAAGAGAGTTTCTGGAGTTCAGGAACATAACCGGAGCCCAACCATTGAGGAATTTTTTTTTTTTTTTAATAAGCCAAAAGCTTCTGAGGTGATACTGTACCTCTGAGTGGCAGCAAAGTCTGGCCTGACCTTCCGTGCTGTGGCCTTGGTTGTCAGAACTGTGTGTAGAGTGTGCCAGTGAATTCTGTTTCCTGGACACGTGTAGTTGGGATGTAACAGAATTCAGCCTGGAAACAGCTTGAGCACCTAGTTTTTGAAAACTGATCATTTTACATTCCTGGAGCCCTGTGTTAGTGCTTTATCTTGCTGACCAGCTGATGACATTGATTGCTGAAGGCCAACAGTCAAAACAGGATCCAGACCTCTTCCTGCTTTCACTTAAAGTAGATAGGTTTTCCTGGTGACCTGCTTAAGGATTTTGTCCCCACCTTTTTGGGTGGATAGTGGCAGTTGCAGTAATGCTGATTATTAATCAGATGTTACTTTAAGCTGCAAATTTACTGTCTGTCACTAAAACTTCTAGGGAAATGATGGATAACTGCTATTGTAAAGAATAACCAAAGGTTTTTGTCCTGACCTACCTTGTTTGATTCCTTAAAATAGACCAATGCTGCTTGTATCTGACTTACCACAGCTTCACAGCTGTATATGAATAACCTATTTTGTGACATGCTTTCAATCTTTTTTTTTCACTCCAGTCTTAATTTAACCTATAATACTGTTCTTTTTCATTTCTTTCAGAATGGACTGCTGAATTGGGATTTATTGCAGATTCAACTGTACAGTGCTGCTCATTGCTTCATCTATTACTAGTTATTTAAATTGGACTTTTAATATCCTGCCAGCTGCTGTCCACACACACATGGTGCATTGTTGCCATTCTCAGAATTGCATCTTTGAAACCCAGGCCCTCAGTAACCTTCATCGAAGAAAGAGGCAACCTCCTGCGTACGTTTACAGAGGGAATTTTTGGCCCTGCTGCCCTCTGGCTTTCTGGCTGGTGCTGTATTTCTGAGACACTATGGAGCCCAGTATGGAGTACTGCTTAGCGCAGGTGCTGCAGAAGGATGTTGGAAAGAGACTTCAGGTTGGCCAAGAATTGATAGATTATTTCTCAGATAAACAGAAGTCAGCTGATCTTGAACATGATCAGACTATGCTGGATAAAATGGTTGATGGACTGGCCACATCTTGGGTAAATTCCAGCAATTATAAGGTAAGGCTTTGTCTTGTGGAATGTGATTGCTGTCAGAAGTTTCGATATCAAGTGCTGCTTGATCCAAGTGAAAGCTCTATAGTAGTCATTCTATTATACTGTTCTATAAACTGGTAATTACACTGAATCAGTGTTCTTGTATTGTTGTTCCATATCTTGGTAGCTGATAGCTGCTATGATATTGAGGACTCGGGCAGTAAGAATTCAGTAAATGGTGTTTTAAGCACAAGTGGATTTACATTTGGTGTCCATAGTTTGTGATATCCTGGTTTCTTTGTGTACCTTGTTAGCTGGTGGCTGTCTTTGATCACGCCAGTAGTTAGCAATGTTGATGATTTCCTGCCATACTAAAAGGTTTATAAAACTGAAAAGAGTATGTATAAAACTGCACTTGCTTTCACTGTCATTAAACATTGCTAGACTTCTTTTGCTATTTTCTGTGGGCAACACAGCAGATCAGTTGTACTTGGCTCAAGAAAGATAATATTGTGCGTATGAGCTTTCTGTTGAATTTGATAGTGTTGAGATGAGTTGGTAGGACATGGAACTCCACTGCCTTGTTATCTCTGTCATGTTACTTCATCTCACTAAGGGTTTAGAGAGAAAGTCTTACCACAGCCATATGCTGTGGGAGTGGGGAGGATTCTCAGCTGTGACTTGAAAAACTCCTGTCCTGGCCTGTTCATGAGGCTCTCTGAAAAGTCTAATAGAGTACTGAAGCTATTGTATGGGATGTAATAATGTTCCTTTTTGATAAGTCCAGGAGAATCTCAGAGTGAAAGTTCCTACAGAGCTGAGCCTAAAGATAGTTAACTGAGGGTTAACTGGAGTTCACACCTGTAGAAGTGAAGGAGGGACTGGCTGTATAAGTGCTCTGGAGCTCAACATACTCAAATTACTTAAATTATTTTTAACAGAAATTATGATTGGGAAGTGGTTGTGAGTTTGCAGAGTGTTCTGCACAACTGCATTTCTTTCTCTTCATTTTTTCAACCAGCAGCTGTTGGTAGAAGCTCTTTGGCATGTAGGGAAAAATGCCTCCCAAACACTAAAAACACAATCACCAAACCACCAAAGATGATATCGTCTCAATAGAGGTTCCGTTCTGGTGGAGCACAGGAAGAAATTTTTAGTTTGCTGTTGGGAACAAGCAGTATACATATAATTTTCTGAGAGTATTGCATATTCTTATTGCCCCTTTTCTTGCTGACCGGTTTTCTCTTACAAACTTCCATGATTCTCAGTGGAAGAGTAACCCAAGCACAGTAAAATTGAAATTGTTACAAAATGTACTATTTGCATGGATTTAATGAAGTGATGTGGTTCACAGAACTGTGCAGTGCTTTGCAATCCCAATATCACAGTTTGCAGAATTTCTATTCAGATAACTTGCTCATCTTCTCAATCTTTTGTCTGTCGAACTACACACTTACAATGATCTCTGTGGTATTCATTTTTCAGTAACAAACTGGTGGCACTTCTGTACTACAGTGACTCTGTTCCAGAACTCATGCTGCTGAGCTGGCTGGTTATTAATGTGTGTGTTCTATAGATAGCATTTGCTGTGATTAATAAGTTCTAGTAAGCATAACAGAGACATGTCTCAGATGTCTGGAGGGTGTTTTCTCAGTGAATGAGTATAATAGGAGATGTGAAGCCTCTGAGTGGGGCAAACTGACTATGTGCAGGTCAGTGATGCGGTGAAGTCTGCTTCAGGATCCAGCCAAGGCTTAGTGCACCTCTTAGGCCTGTCTCTTCCTTTTGTTTTAATGCCTGCATCTTTGTTATCATTGCCTTTTTACCTGCTTGCTGGGTGGGGGTTCAGAAGCTCTCCTTTGTCTGGTGTGAGAGAGCAGAGGGGAGCTGGTGTCATCTGATCCAGTTCATGGATTAGTGTGTCAACTTTAGGAGTGAAAGGCCAAGCATCCACTGCCCTAGGATAGCCATCTGGAGAGCTAAACTGCAGTGGTCTGGTCTCAATGGATGAAGCTGAATATTTGTAGTCTGTTTCTCTTCTCACCTCAGTCTCTTTATTTGAAAAAGTATCATCTTAAAAGAAAGATCATCTACATGATTTGAAATTTCCTAATACTTGAGTGATAGTGTGTGCTCTCAGAATAAGACTGAGTGTGGATAACAGACCCATTATCTTGGGACAGCATCCAGTTGATTCGTGGCTCCTGCCTGTCTAGGACTCCTCCAACTAAACACTTGTGCTTATATGTTATCACCGAGGAAACATCAGCAAACCAGAGAAGTGACATCTCTAAGGCAAACCAGTTCAGTCTGGATTAAAAGGAGCTTGAACTGATGATGAAATTGCACCTTTACAGGAAGGGCTCAGGCTGTCTCCCTCACTGGCACACAAGTTTGATCTACATATGTCATGGCCATCATTGACCGTTCTAGGCTTTGCTGTTTTTCTATACATTGTTTCTGTTTTTTCATGACACTATTTTGTGAAGTCTTTGACCTCAGCACCATGACTGTAGACAATGGAGTCTTCTTTTTCAAGACATTCAGGAAAAAAAAAAGAATGATGGAGGGCAGAGATGATTTTCTTTGCTTGGTGCTGTCCCAAGTCTTGTAAAAACACCATATGTAAAACATAGTGAGGCCTAACATGCTTCTGATAGCACTCAGTACTCTGAAACTCTTCTAACAAATGGTCTTGAGACCTGGTCACTGGTTCCTGCTTTGTAGCAGGCAGCTGCCTTAGGTACAGAAGACATTTTTGAATAGTTCAGGATGCTTTTCAAGTCAAGGAAACATAAAGGTGATTATATGAAACAAGGCACTGAGGTCCAGTGCAAAGCCATTTGGGTGTTTGTTCTTGCCAGGAGTGTGCTTGAATTTCACCCAACAGCCATTGCAGGCTTGTGTTTTCTCAGCAGTACTTACTCGTGTGTAGAAGACAGAAGAATGGTCCAGAGTGAAAATATGGATTCTCTTTGAGAGCTCTTACTCCTCTTTGGAGTGCAGTTGCTTAGAGCAGTCAGCCTGTGTTTGTCTGGGCACTAGGACTTGTGGGTTACACTAGTGAGGTTGGGCAGGGGAAGGTATTGCAGGATGCTGCAGACCAAAGAGGAATTCTGCCTCTGCTCTGTTTCTCCATTTTGTGCTTTGTTTACTTGGTCTGTGCTGTTTCAGGATGGTGGTTCTTTTTCTTCCCCTGCTAAACATAAAATAGAGTTCTTTTGCTGAGCTTTGAATCTCTGAACAATAACTTAGGCCGGCGCGGAGCTGTCTGTCTTGAGACATGAGGCAAAACAGCACAGCAGTGTCAGAGGCTTCAGCATGCCCTCTCAGGTTCACAATTCTCTGGCAAGGGGAGAGAGCTGAAATCGTCAGTAATCCCTTGCTGAGCCATCTCACTTTGAGCTGCTCCTGCAGTATTTAGTAATGCCGATGTTAAGTGTGCAGGATCTCCTGGCTCATCTGTGGCTGATGAGCATTTCTCAGTACCCAAACCATGATGTTTCATATTAAGGTGTAATGTAAAGTAATATGTCCAGGATCTTAAAGTAGTTTTCAACCAGCCTGATATTCCTAGAGGTGAACTGAGAGTGTTTGGCAGTGACCTTCTCTTGCCTACTTCTCCTCAACAGTATTGGGAGGTGAGGTCTTTTGCACCTTTCTTTTCCCTAGGATGTGTTGCCTGTGCTGTTGGAGTTGAGGTTTCCAGTGGAAACAGCCCTTGTTATTGCAGGGGTTTTTTTAGGCAAACATCCAAGAGTGAACTCGGAGATCAATGGTGACAGAGCCTTCAAGCAGGTCAGGGTCCAACATACTGAAGAGAGATTCTATTCAGTATTTTCAGAGGTTGCAGAGTGATAGGAGAGGCCAGTTTGAAGTGAAACTGGATGGAGGTTTGCAGTAAGGAATTGGATGAAGCTTTGTATTTTTTTCATGCACTTTGGCAAATAGTGATTTTTTTGGTGCTGCACTGGTCTCACTGGACAGGGTTTGCTTTCTAAGGAGGATATCTCACTTTGTATGGTATGGTCCCTTTGTCGCAGTGCAGCTTGGACTGTGTGAGGCTCTGTGCCCAGCAGCCTGCAGGACTGGGTTTTGCCTGAGAGGCAAGTTAGGAACTGACATGGTTGACAGACCCCTGAGTCTGAGGACACAGCTACAGCTTCCTGCTGTGCTGGTAGACTCAGTCTGTTAGAGTAGGACTGTGTCCTGAGCTTTGTTTGTGTTCATGTATGCAGCACTTCAGATTTCATTTGTTTAGCTCCCAGCTGATTTTGTTACTGAGAGAGACATCATGCTCTTTAAAGTAAAATGTATGGTGAGATGTTAACGAGAATTTTTTTGATATGGGAAAATATTGCACAGATATTTTATTTCCCCTGGCAAAATTCCTAATAGCGTTAGAGAAAGCAACCTTGCATTCTGATCTGTTTCTGAATATCAAGCATTACAAGAGCACATTTCACTGAGTTAAAGAGAAATAAAACTTACATACATAAATTAGCTGCCTTTCTTAAACTGTGTATTGAACAATTTTTTTTTTGCTTGCTAATTGAGGGGTAGAACAGATGGTGCAAGCTTAGTTTAAAGTGACATCCATTAGAGTTACTTAAGCTGATGAATGGTTGTTCGCTATAAGCATCCATTTGTTCTCTATACCATGTTTATTTTGGTTGAAATTTGGTAGAAGAAATTGTGATATAAGAAATAATTATCATGCATGGTTCTGGGTTGATATGATAATTTGGTGAGTGTGTTTTGTTGAGTATTTAATGCACAGAGGAAAAGGATTTCACCATCTGGGGAAGAAAAAGAGACTTATAAAGGGTTTCCAAGCAGCTGCTGTTAGCTGCTGAGTTTTGAGCTGCTGGGGGTGCATGGAGATCAATGTTGTATACATTCATCTAGCACTTTCATCCCTCTTTACCATGAAGCTGAAATTGCTAATAAAAATAATTTAAATTAGTTTTGACTGACAGAAGATTTGAGAAAGAGACTAAGGAGGAAAAGTGATCTCGAGATCTGGACTTGAGAGTAGAGCCTATTCCTTGCATATGCCCATAATCGCAAGGGCTATCTTGGCAGAAACTGCTTTTGATGACTTCACTTTTGGTGAGAAGAGTTACCCTAGGCAGGGCTAAAGACTCATTTGGTTTGAACTGCATTTGTGGAGTATGCCTAGTCCTTATTTTCAGGCTTCTGTGCTGACATGCTCCTAATAGATGGGTTTTCCTGCCTTAGACTTATGGAAGAGCAGAGTTTTGGCTGCAGGATATCCAGTTTCCTCTAGGCATTGATGTTAATTCCCAGTCTAGCTGATGGATTGTTTTTGTTCTGGCTCTAGTAGCTGGACCTGCCTTCCCGACACTTAACTGCTCCGTGTGGTAACTTGATTGGATTATGGTGCAGCTCTTACTGCTATGGTATCAGCAGTGTGGGGAGTGCCACAGAGGGTGCAGTGCAGAATAGAAGATTGTAGCAGCTGGAATAGATCAAATTCTGTATTAGCTTCAGACCTTTGGATTCAGGGCAGGGGAAAAACAAACTGCTCTAGGAAGTCCGCATTTAGAATTTCCCTGTGGATTTTTCTTCATACTGACAAGGTAATAATGACTGGTGTAACAGGAGGGATTGTCCTTTTCTGGCTGTGGTGTGAAGAACTTGAGTGGAACAGTAATGCTTTCTTTTTTTATGCACAATGTGCATGTGCTACTGGTTGCATAAAACAAAAGGTTTGTGAGCCTGAGTGTACCAAACAACAGTACCTTTCAGTTGTTTACCAGGTTATTACCAAATCAAATATAAATAATGGGAACCTACAGAATCTCAAGGGAGTGTGGAGATGTGTGTGATGTGTGAAGTGTGAGATGCAGTGTTGAAATAATTAGGAAGTTTGTTTCCATAGTGGTGCATTCAAGGTCTGTCTAACCTCTCTTCCACTGGCTTTAGAGCTCAATATCCAAACCCCATTCATGAAATGGAGGAGAAAATAACCCCATCCCTGAGAAGAAAGGTAGCTTTTGCAAACCAAAGTGTATTTCCTTTGGGTCAACTGTTTCAGAAGTAGTTGAAGTCTGGAGCAGAGTCCTCAGGTGTCCCAGAAGTGTCTGCAACACAGCAACCGTGCTAACCCTAATGAGGTGCTTTAAACCAACCAAGAGTTTGACATACAGTAAAACCCCTCCAACCGTTTTCATCTCTCTTGTTTTCACCAAAGCAGCCTGAGTCTAATTGCAACACTTACATGATGTGTAATTAAAAGACAGCTTCATATCCTGCCCCTTGGTGGCCTGTAGTGGATGGTGAGAAATAAATGGAAATTTGGATACAAGGTAAAAGTCTCCCTTGCATATCATTCTGGCTTGTAGAGATTTGAGTCCCTGATTTTGTTTGCTGACCAAATTAAGTTCCGGTAAGATTTTAGTGCTGGGGCTAAGAAATGTTGTCTGTGGTTGATTTTTTCCTGTTTGTTTGTTTGGTGTGTCAGTGTGTTTTTGTTTGGTTTTTTGCAGTTTTGTGTGTGTGGTTTTTGCTTTGTTGGGTTTTTTTGGTGTGTGTTTTTTAAGGGGATGTTTTTTGTTGGTTTTTTTTGTTGTTGTTTGGTTGGTTTTGTTTTGATAGATATGTTTTCTCTTGGGTATTTGGTAGAGTGACTGCCTCAGCATTGGCAAGGCCAACAAGCTCTCAGTTGGGACTGGGAGTCTGGGTCAACACACAACAGACTGAAGCATTGTGGTTACTAAATTGAGAGGATAAAGCTATTCCTTTAATGCTGGTGTAGTGTTTCATTTGCAGCCCTTCAGTGCTTGTCACCAGGGTTTATTAGAGGTCTAACAGTTAGCCAGCTCTCAGAAAATCTTGGTGTGTATTGCTTCACTGCAGGCTAAGGGTCACAGCTGATGCATTGGTGGAAAAGGGAGATTATTGGGGATTGATTTTCTTGGGATAAGGGTGCACTAATGCTATTGTAGAGTGCCTTATTGGGCCCTTCTGTGGCATGTGTTGTACAGTTCTAGTTGCCTGTCTGCAAGAAAGGAATTCAAGCTGGAACAGGTGCAGGGAAGGGCTAGTGGGGTGTTCAGGGTATTGGAGAGCCTGCCTAACCAGAGGAGACTGGAGGTTTGGCTTGTTTAGTTTACAGTATGAAGGCTGACAGGGAATATGACTGCTGTCTATAAATACATCAGAGGGGGTGACCGTCAGGGAGGGGAAAGAACTCTTAGATTTAAAGGGCAAGGTTAGCACAAGAACGAATGGGTATAAACTGGCTGTGAGTAAATTTAGGCTGTGTGTCAGATGAAAGTTGCCTGAAAAAAGAATGTTGGAAAACTCCTGGAGATGAATAGAAAAAGACAATACATTTGGTTTTAGGACAGATCTTGGGATGACTTTGAACAGTTTATGTACAGTGTAGAGTAACAGGATTATGCACAGTGATATGGAAATTTCATTTCTGTCCTTAGTGTGGTAGAACAGGTATGATACTGTGCCTGAAACTGCTTGAATGTTTTAAATAAAATATTTTAAACAGTGTACTGGTTTTGGTCCCCAGAAATCCCAAAATGACTTACAGAGACTGTTAATGTTGTGCCTGTCACCTATGGAGTAAAATTAGCATTCATGTATATGCATGTGTGACCCATCTCCCTTCACTATTAGCAGGGTGAGTAGGAGTGAATCCTCACTTTCCCTGACATGACCTGGATGGAAGGTTAGTGTGGCTGCTGGATTTACCAGCACCTTGATTTTTTTTGCTAGTCTCTAAATTGTTCAGTGGAGTTTTGTTCTCCTCTTGATGCTGAAAGAAATACTCATCAGCCCCCAGGGTCCTCCCACCAGCACCAACCTGTTAGCTTCTCCATTACAAGAACACACATTCTTCCATGTCTTCTCTGTGAGATACTCCTTGAAGTTGTCTTAAAAGCTGTTCTCGTCTCACCCTTTGAACTTCCACACAAAAAAATTGTCTACTGAAAGTCCTTCTGTGAGTGGGCTCTAGTTGCCTCCGACTTGGTCTAGTTTTAATTAAGTAATTTTATAAGCAGGGAAGTTGTATGAAGCCTCATTTCCTTTGCCTTTTTCTATGCAGTTTTGCTGGTATCTCATGCTTTGGTTTTCCTCATGCTGAGGTCTGTGTTTCAGTGGAATCTCTTTTGGTTACTGTATTTGTAAGAACATACAGTCTTTGTTTTCCCTACCATATTAGGTTGAAGTTTGCTAAAATTGGCTAAAGAATTCAGAAGTTGGGGAGTAAAAAGAATATATGAATGTTAGATCAGCAATTTAATCATCTCTTCCTTAAAAATAGGACTGAAAAATACCTGATAATACTTTTTTTTTTTTTAGCATTCCAGTGTGCGCTTAGCATTAAGTGCACTGAGGGGATTTTTTGGAGGACCAGCCCATGGGACTAGGTAGTCTGCTGCAGGATTACTTTTGTGTTTCAGATATGGATTTCGGGCTCTGGCAGCCCTCCTTTTTCAGCAGGTGCATTTTGGAACTGAAAGGTAACATTAGCTATACAGCAGTTGGATCAACTCTTAGGATCACAGAGTAATTCAGGTTGCAAGGGCCTTTGGATTCACCATCTTGTTTTATCTACCACATCACTGTATACTCTCAAAGCCCTGAAACTTGTTTCTTGCTTGTTTTTTAACAGAATTTATCAGCATGTCAGTGCTGAGTGTCCCAGTGTCAGAGGTACTTACATGAATTGACTCCTGTGTAAATGTTTTTGGGATGCCAATGGTGCCACCATTTTTGTGTGCTCACTCAGAGTCACCCAGGGTACTCAGTTAAACTGAGGCTGAGCATAGTCAGATTTGCCCTCCTGCTTGCCTTGCTCAGAGCTGATCGGTGGAATTGTGCTTTGTGTGAGTCTATATGAAGCTGCCTCATGTAATTGTATCCTGTGTGTCTTCTGCTCTGTGGCCATATCATTAAATGCAGGAGAGAACACAGTGGAGACATGTAGTCTCTGAATTTCTCCAAATGAATATTGCCTCCCACAAATCCTTCACTACTTTTCTTTCTAGATGAGATCTCTTTTTTTTTTTTTTGTTTTTCTAGGCAAAACCTACTGAGTTCCTAATCTGTGCTAAGCATGGAACTTAAAGCAACATTTGAGTATTCAAGAATCTGAGCAAAGACTCCCAGTTATCAGACCGTGGAGACCCTCATAATTTTTTATAATATGGCTGGGATTTTAGCCAATGGAGAAAATGTTGAGAGGGTTGAATCTGCATTAAGTATGAGAAAAAAAGTTTTTGTGGCTACTAACGCTTTTTCATCTCCAGAAGTAACCTCCTGGAGAGAAGTTTGTGGAAATGATGAAAAATTGCCCAGTAGAGCCCCATTCTGACATAGAACTGTAGAATGGCTCAGGTTGAAGGGGACCTTAAACATCATCTGGTTCCAGCCCCTCTGCCGCTGGATGGGATACCAGGGTGCTCAAAGCCTCATCCAGCCTGGCCATGCCCTTCGTGTGGCAGCTCTGCTCCTACAGGCAGGACGTGCACACAAGCACAAAGGCTGGCAAGATTTCTTTGGAGTGTGGAAGCATTGTGAGGTGAACTGTGGTGGTACCACTTTGCCAGTGTTAAGAGTGTTTGTGCCAGTCAGCTGGTAGTTGAGAACCTGGTAGTAGCAAATGGGAAACCTAAAGTTGCTTTGATTCAGCGTGTTATGAAATTATATTGTCTGGATAATATCTGCATTTACTGTGAAATGTATATTAGGAATCAGCTCTTTGTGCTAATTTTCTTTGTGTCTGTTAGAACTATACTCCATTGAAAGACAGCGAGTTTGCCTTGTATTGCCATGACTGTCTATTTGACTAATATCATGTGACACAGTTGTGTTGGGTCTAATTGGAAATCCTGCTGCAAATGGAGGCATCAGCGCTTGTGCAGTGACATGGAACAAATGTCTGCTTTTAACAGTTTGGGAGGACTTGGTGTCTCACTGTTGGGAGCTCAGATAAAGCGTTGCCGCTCGTTCAGTGCAGTACGGAGCTGGACATTACAGGCTTTTACTGATGTATGTCCATCACCAAAGTTGTCTGATGGAGCCAGACCTATTAATACTCCAGTTTTTGTAGTAGCTTTGTAAAGATAGACAGCTCTAGCTTTCACAATTGAATAAAAACTGCACCTGAGTTTTGAAGGGTATTCTGTTTACTTGGAGCTGATGGAGTCAGTCCCGATGCACCAAATTGTTTAACCCAATACTCCCTAATAAACTATGTATTTGTGTGTGCTCTCATCTGTTCAGAGTACTGTGGACAGAATGATCCTTGTACAGATACTGCACTACACTCCTACTTTTGTAAATTAACCCCTTGGAGAAGGCAAAATGAAATGCTCAGAGGGGCACTGCAGTGTTGTCTCCTGAGGCCTGAACGGTGCCACCGCTGTGCTGCTGATGTGTGTGTGGCTGAACTGCTTGACCTCCAAAAGGAATTTCTCATGCAATGATTGGATGTGGTGTGGAAAGCTGACACTGCACACAGGTTTTAGGAGGTACATGCTCTTGCAGATTGGAATATTTTGTCTGTCTGGCTAGAGCTTTACTTCCAGGCCTGTATGGGTGGCTTTCCTGTCTGCCTCTTCTACTTTCTTTGCCTTAGGTCTTTGGAAAGTTGTTACCTGCATAATGTTGCTGGAATGTGAATAAGTTATGTGAGTACGTCTGCTTGTGAGAGACTACTAGCTTCAATCACCATCCAGATCTGAACTTTCTTGTTGCCTTCAAAGAGCTCTGCTGCTTTCTTCATGTTGGTCAGGTCCCATTCTCTCCTTGCAGTTTCATCTGTGTCCTTCTGGAATTTCTTGTTCTATAAGCCTGCTAAAAGTTGATGTGAAGGTTTCCTAAGCAGTAGGGCATGTGTGGGGAAAAGTGCTGTGGTCCTTGTTTGAAAAGTTGAACCTAGAGCTGATATGATGGGAATTGGTACTGCAGATGGATGGGAAGGCAGGAGCTGACATCTTGGACCAAATGACAATGCTTTGAAGGTGTAGATATGAAACTTCAATTTGCAGAACAGCTAGAGAGGCATGGTGCTGTGAAAAGAAGGATCATTCATGAATAAAGGTATCAGTGTAAGATAATTTCCTTACAGCAGCAGTGATACAAATGGGGCATATATTTGGGAAAGGTGGAAGGGAAAGGATATGTAATAGAAGAAAGGTGGGCTGCTGAGAACCATATGAGAACTTCAGGCTGTTTAATACAGATGGGATAGGCTGGATAGGGATTTAGGTACGAAATACTGCAAGTTTAGAGACTTAATAAACTTAAGTATCTTTCAGGTTTCTATCAGGGAGAGATCTTAATTGAGTACTAGATACTAACATGGTCTTCTCTCAGCTGTTGATCCTTCACTGTGCTATTACTGAGGTGTCTGGGGCTGATGCTGATTGGTGGCTCTTTGATCAGCATTTCCGAGTTTTCTAGTGGCCATTTTCTGGAGGTAGTAGTGCCTGAGAATTGTAGCAGAGTGTGCTGAAGCTGGACAAATGCTTAAGAACGAGGTGGTAGCTCTGTTCCAAAACTAAGTTGTGTGAAAGCTGATGTGAAGGTGGCTTGCTGGCTTTTTGTTCTGTGGAAAGCAGGTTTCTCGTGACATAGTAGTGAAGTTCTCTAGCTCCTTTGGGTTCCGTGGGCCCCCCAGTTCTTTCAGCAAACATAAAAGAGGGAAGTAAGGTGAAGAGAAAATTGATTTAGACAGGAGAGCCAGGAAAAACTGCTGGAATATGTACCTTATACTCTTTGTGGATATTCCAGACTTCCATGTGGTGTTTCCTGTGTTTTAGCTAGAATCCAAATTAATCGCAGTTGTTTTGCAGGAGTGTGTTTTATGATGACTCCAAGATTACTGGTCAAACATGAATACAAGCTTGTTGGACTAGGCACAAAGGGTGGCTTGGGTGGTCCTACTGTTTTCATGTTCCCAGTTAAAGGGACTCATGCCCTCGAACACTGCTGAGCAAAGGCTGTGCTTTCGATGGGTGAGACATGGAGTGAGAAAGCGAGGGGAGCTGTGCAAGTGTCCGTGTCTCAAAGAACCAGTTGTTGTTAAGGTTAATGCTGGCCGTTCAAAAGGCCTGGATAAAGCCCTCTGGGGAATCTGCTCAGGTTTGCTCCTGAGCCAGGAGCTTGGAGAAGAAAGGAGCTGCTGATCTGGGAAAAGATGAAGCTCTGGGGAAGGATGAGGGTGGGATAGACGCAGCTTTCCCTGTGGGAAGATACCTGGTGGTGACTCTCATGCGGTAGTCTGAGAGGAAGAGATCAGGAGAGATCCTGCTGTGTCTTTTTAAATTGGGGTAAGGGAAGCATAGGCAAAGAGAAGAGGCCAAGGGCAGGACTTTTAGATGGTGTTCATCAGGGTGGGAGTTGAGCCAGGAAAAACTTCTGGGATGTCAAGGAGATGCCCTGAGCCTGTTTATCTTCCTTCTGTTTACTTCATGGCTATCAGCATTTGTAGGTGTCTGGCATCTTCAAACTGGAAGGATGGAAATGAAATGTGTTACTGGGGGTTGTTTTCCAGGGATCAGAGGGGCACTTGCGATAAATGAGAGCAGCGGTT
Organism: Vireo altiloquus; assembly: GCA_013396875.1. Taxonomy (NCBI): domain Eukaryota; kingdom Metazoa; phylum Chordata; class Aves; order Passeriformes; family Vireonidae; genus Vireo; species Vireo altiloquus. The sequence goes on along the minus strand of VZRF01010395.1, from coordinate 25,591 downwards.
CTGGTAAGTGAACGTGTGCTAGAAATGGCTCTACAGGCAAACTTGGCTTAGAAGCAACTAAAACAAAAATGCTCTAAAAACTGCCTTTTTAAATCAGGAAAGGTGTGGTAGGGTTGGGACAATGGGAAGTCTGGAACTTAATTAGGAGCCAGATCCTGCTGCCACTAAAATTGAAGAAACTCAAATTGACCCCAACTGCTGCAATGTGCCACAAGCAGGCTCTCCAGAGATGGGACATAATTTTGGATGAACACCACAGCTAATGTGGGGGAGATCTGTCTGTTTATTTTTAGTTTTAGCTCTTCAAATGCTGTTAATAACATGCCTGTGTTACTTGTGTGCATGTTAATAAGGATTAATTTACATTTGGATTTTGTTTCTTATGGAGATTTTTTTCTGGGAGACATTCATTTGAGGCTTGCCTTCAATAATGGGTAATCGAGGGATAACTAATCTTGTTTAGTCTTTTGTTATGGAAGTCAAAATTTGTGATTGAAATTTATGATTTTCCACTCCCACTATTTGAAGCTTTTGAATCTGTATTTCCATGTGCTGATTTCAGTGATTTTAAAGTAAAAACACATTGATGGGTCTTTTTTATAGTCAATTATATGTGAATTTATATCAGAAATTTTGCCTTCTGTGCTAGTTACTTTGGCATTGTATGAATGTGGCATCTTCTAAATGTGCTGTTTTGTATAAAGCTTTTACACAGTAAAAGATGGGGAAAAAATCTTAGGCTGTTACTGTTTTTTTGTACTGCCCTAGGAATGGATATGGGAACAACCCCAACCCTCTCTGCTTCTTTGCACTCTGTCTAGACTGCACCAGTTTTGAAGCTGTGAGCTCTCAGCCACATGGAACTCGGTTTGTTTAGGGAGCTATAAAAGATAACTCGAAGGAAGTGAGGCTGTTGTCTGTGGGCTTCCATTTGCTCTGTAGAGATCCACATCCTTATTAGAAAGTATGTAGATCACTGTATGTTTCAGAAGGCTGAAGACTATTGCTTGTGAATTAGGGGTGGGGTATCCTTTTTTGGCAGATGACAAAAATGCTTATGTTTTTCTGCATTTTACCATGGTATATGCAATGTCTTTATCTATTACAAAAAAATAAATTGTTTGCCAGAATCCTTAGTTCTGATTTTCTTTCTTTATTCGATTTGAAGATCTTAAATCAGGTTAAACCCTAACGCTGTTCCAGAAGAAATACTTTATTTATAGAAAATAATTGGTTTCAGTGCACAAGGAACTGCTTGGGATTTCATGAACTGTATTACATGGGATATCAGATTAACTAATGAGGCCCTTCTCCCTTAAAAATCTGTTATTGGTGCAAATAATGTAGGATAAAGAGATCATCGTTTTTGCTGCCTGTAGTCTTTAAAATAATGTAGCTTGATGCTAGACAGATACTGCTGTTTTCAATCATTCTTTTTTTTCCTCTCGTCCTTGCTGTTTCCTTTGTACTTCCTAGATCAGTGGTGTGAGGGGGATGGTTCCCTCTGCTTCCAGACAAAGCTTATTTTGACATCCTGAAATCTGGTCTTGGTTATTTTGGGGGAAATCTGCAATCTCATGTAACTTGAATAGAATTACTCTAGGTATAAGCGTCTGAGGAGAGCAGCTGACTAAGCAACATTACAAGCTGGATTGTGATTTGGAATTAAGGTTTCAGTCACGGGAGCTGTCTTGTCCAGAACACTGATTGCTTGGGTTCACGCTGGGTGATCAGTTGGGGGTTATATCACTGTATTGAAAGGGCTACTGTTCTGTAGCAAATATAAAAGCTGGGAGTGAGGTATTTGGAAGAGCTGATCATCAGATACTTGGCTGTCCCAGAACCTGTGGTAGTGTCCACATTCTTGCAAGACCTTGAGGGTGCATCCTGCTCCTCTGAGGCTTGAGGCTTGGCCGGTAGAGAGATAAGGACTGAACCCACATAGGGCTGAAAGAGGTTCTTTGCCACAAGCATTCTCTTTCTCACTGTCAGGTTCAGTGTTTGTGGATGACATGCTTAACCTGCATATGGATATTGTTTTCATCTTTGTGCTTGTTTTGAATCTCTGCTGTTCAGTGCTCATTTTTGGAACAGTTGCATACCTGTGAGATGAATCTTGTCTTTTTTCCTTTTATCTAGCACCAAAAGATTAAAAGGAAACTTGAAAAGAAGCATACGTGCTTTTATTTGCTTTGCACAGCTAATTTTCTCCCTAATGCAGTGTGCTTCAACTTGCTGCTGAAAGCAAGTTTGTGCACATGCACCAGGAGTCTGCAAGGGGAGAGTCACAGGGAGATAAATGTACAGTCCCTGTTTCCTTATGCTCTTTTGTTAGTGATGAGCAGTAGGTGATCTGTCTGCACTGTGGACAGTTGAGCTTTATGTCAGTCTTTGTCATTTTCTAGGCTTGGTGGGTCTCAGGCTGTGGTGGTGGCCCATGCCTCGTGTAGTGCCATCTTTCAGCAGGGGCTGTGTTTGTCCAGAGTACTTGGGTTGGAGTATGAACTCCTTCAATAGAGAAAACGCTATTTGATGTCTGATATCTAAAGCTTTCACTTGAACTAATCTGTATAAAACTTCTTGAAAGTCCTTCTTAGGAGGAACCTCCCTGCTTCTCCCCTGATCTTGCAAGATCTGATTTAGAAATATTTACTGCATGTTTTTGCTATATATACTGTAAATACTTGGTTTGGAGGTTCACTGCTCTTCTGATTGGCATAGTTAATGATGTACATATCCTGAAAGTCTTTGATGCCGGATCAAAAGAAAATAAAATTATTTAGGAAGAATGGGATTAATATAAATTTTTAAATTCTGTAGTGCATTTCATCTGAAAGTATCTGGAATTACTTTTCAGACCAACAAAATGGCTAAATCCATCATTGAAGCCTGCTGCTCCTGCCTGCCTGAACAACAGACATGGCATAAATGTATTTCTTTCTGTCAAGCGAATTTGAATGGTTTAAATATTGATGCTATGTTCTTTAGTCACCAGGCATTAAGGCAGAGATTGTATGTAGTTCCTAGTTCACAGATAAAGTAGCAAGGCCATAGTACAGGGAAAATTTGGCAATGGGCTTGCAGTGTACTTTGCCTCCCTTCTCCCTGCTTCCCTTCCTGGGAAGGAAGCTGCTCTGAAGATTTAAATGTACTTAGTGCAACATTGGTAGAGGTTCACGTGGAGCTGTTCCCCCTCCCCTGACTGCTGCACCACCAGGTGCATTAGGTAGCTTGGCTCTGGGGGCATGTCAGTGCTCTGCCCACCACATCTCGGGCAGTCTGAGGCTTTTGCTTACCAGACTGTTCTGGAGCTTCCTTGGCCTGCTCTGGTGTGACTGAGCACAGAACCTGGTGTGCAGTACTGTCACAGGGAGAGGTACACAACCACTGTTAGGAATATGCTTGTACCAGGCGTGGTGGGAGGGAGACCTCCTCTGTCTGCATGACTGAAATAGGCTGGCAGGCAAGGTGACTCCTTAGTGAAGAGGAAATCCCTGGATATTTTTCACGCTCTTCATTTTCTGCCTTATGTTTCTATGAAGCTGTAAGTCACTCCCCAAAGTATGGAGGCTGCTCCACAAATTCCTGGTGAGAAGGATTCCTCACTGTTTGGAAGAGAGACTAGGCTAGGTGAGTTGCTTGCCAGCCTTGGCGTCTTCCGTGTAAAAACAGGATTAAACTACTGCAGGTGGGTTTTGTGTGTGTCAAAAGATTACAATTAAAAGTTAAAGACCATCTGTCTGGGTTGCTGAATGGTGAACAACTGAGTGGGAACTGGATTTCTACTGGTGTAAAGATTCGCTGGGAAAGCAGGTGCCTTTGCAGCAATTAGCTCCAGGGGAAAAGGTGTCTTCTGTCTTGGTGCTGTATGCAGGTGTTCTAGCTAATGCCACATGCAGATGCTTCTCGTTCCAGATTAATGATGCCTTGTTCCCCCAGGTCTCAAGGAGGTTGTTTAAAGAAGGGAGAAGTGTATTGACAGGATTCAGTTGCTGAGTCTGGTCTGTTTGCCCAGTTCTTCAAACCACCGCAGTGAATTCACTTGGGAGCCATGGGAAGGGCTGAGTTGCTGCTGAGCTGGCAGCCCTAGCAGCAGGTAATTGCAATTGTGCCTCCAGTAACATAGGCTCTTGGGAAATGACTGGAGGGCAGAATCTTGCCATTCTCCCCTTCCCAAGCATATAGTTTAGTGTAGGTTTGAAAGAAGAAAACTTCTCTTGCAGATCCTTGTCAGACAACCAGTACTGCTCCCAATCTGACCAATGAAGGAGCTGTGTGAGTTCGTTTGGTGTTAGTAAGAGGAGAGTGATAGTGGAGAGTGGTTGAGGCTGCTATTGACTCAGCTTGCAGCAAACCCTTCTCCTTCCATCGGGTGCTGAGGCTGTAAAAGAGAGGTGGTAGTGATAAAATCCAGGTTTGCAAACCTCAGGTCTGCACCACAACCAAGCTCTTCTGTGTAGGGAGTCAGAATAGCACTCCAGTGTGTTTGCAGGTGGCTTGTGAGATGATGCTTTAAACACCTTGCAGACACCAGCAGAGTTTTTGGGCTTTTTTCTGTCCTGCTTTTGGTGTTTGCAGTCAGCAAGGAGATGCAGCCCCTGCCTGTCGGAGGTCATGCTCTACTTAAAGGCTGCAAGAGAGGACACAGTTGCAGCAGCAGAGCAGAGAGCCCTGCTTAGAAGTTGGTGTCCATTTTGTCCATCTGTGTTCAGGGAAAGGGTTTGGAGAAAATTTGTTGAAGAGTTTCAGAGGTTGCATATGAATTTTTAGGAAACCCTATCCGCAAGCTAGGCCATATTTTTCTCTGTGGTTTTAGGATCAATGTGAATTGCAATAATGCAATACAAGTTCTACACATTAATGTGTAAGACTAGCTTGTAGTAACTTAGGTGTTTTGGTGGTCTCTGCCTTTATGATAATCAGGCTACCCATAGAAGAAAAATATCTCCTGAGATAAGGTTTTAAAATAAAGTTTCTATTTCCAGGTAATCTGGGTTGTTTAATATTCTCTCTTGTATGAAGAGCAGTGAGTCTGTTTGCAAGGCCTTAGAGCGAAAGTTATGAACCTCCCACTGGAGTCAGTGGAGGGGCAGAGCTTGTGCTTCATGCAGGAACTGGGCTGTTAGGGATTTGGATTCAGTATCAGCGTCCAAGTCTATAAAATCTTCCCTTCTTCCTGAGTCTCTTATCTGTTCTTTTGGGAATATGTTTGTGCTTATTAAATTGAGGATACTGGCCCATTGTAATGATTTGAAAATGGGCGTGGTGTCAAGACCTCTAAAGTTGGGGGAGGGTGTCTAACTTAAGATCAGCTTGTTTCTTGCCCCTTCCAGAGTCAACAGCTAAGGAAGATGTGGTGGTTTTTAACTACATGGTGGTAAGACACTTTCTGTAAGGCCTGGGAAATGGTACAAATTTCTTTTTTGACACATTTTCATGCAATTTAGTTTACACTTCTCCCTAATGAGTAAAACAGTGCAAGCCTAAAGTAAATTTTCTATTAACTTCGAGTGGCCCAGAGATTTTTTTACAAGGTTTAGCTCAATGTGGCATAAATGGGTTCGATTTTAATTGGGAGAGGGCTGGTCTGTGTGTTATTCTGGCTTTGGTAGCAGGTCTTGCAAAGCAGCACAACTGAGTCATACTGATATGGAACCGAAGACAGAGCATGCTGAATATGCTTAGGTTGTTTCCTTTTCATGCAGAGTCCAGCATGTGTGTCTTGTGAAGTTAGGTGTATGGGTGGTTAGAAAATTGTTTTGAAGAGCCAAAAGTTTGTTAAGAGCTATTGACTGCTGTTGAATAATGAATGTCACAAATATGAGGAGTTTTATTGGGTCTTGGAGCAACTCAGCATGATAAAATCCAAATGTCTCCTTGCATCTTAGCTGCAGTGAGAAGAAAGCTCTTTCATGTTCTCTGATCGAGCACTTCTCTAATATGTTATTCCAAGAAATCTTATGAGGTATGTGCTCCATATTTCTCAAAGTTTAGCTCAAAGTAAGTTTTGTCAAGAAGAAAATTGTATTGCTGTGTGTGTGTTTAAGTTGGGGTCATTGGTGTAGAATTTGCTAAGAATCCTGCAGGGGAAGAAAGGATGGATATGGTTTGAGTTTCAGACTTAGGACAGGGAGTCTAAAGGTTCATTGTAGCCTTTATATACTTCATGGTTGTACATTAATCTTGATTTAAGCCAGTATTGGAGAGTTTTATTAACCAGGGTGTCAATCTTACCCTGGGGAGTAACTTTTATTAGCCAGTGTAGTGTATTTTTACAGAGGATTGCTAATAAGACTCTATCACTCTACCTTTTATTGTTCATAAAGGATGCATACTAACTAATAACTTACATTGCTGATAATGTGTTTCTACTGACAAGGCGGAAATTTTGAGGCTTCTTAGGTATTGTAATATAAGGGACTTCAGGAAATAGTCAAATCCAGTTTATTGTTCACAGAAGACAAATAAATGTACCCGGATGTCTTCTGTCAGATATTTATCCAACCTATGCTTAAAATACATCCTTTGAAGATTTCACAGTCTCCCGAATTAGTCTGCTCCAGTGCCCCTCTGCACTGCATGTTTAATTTTCTTTCTAGCTAATCTAAGAGGATTTCTCTTTATCCTTCTCCTGGAGGATATGGGAAGAGATGATCACCACCAGTGTTCAAGTCCATGCTAGCAAAATCTCTTCAATGTGGTTTTTACTACAATTGTTAACGTGTGCCAGATGAGGCTGGTAGTTTGTGCTTAGTTCTGTAGTGTGTTGGCAGAGCTTTGTCTGTGCTGCTGGATCTGGTGGGATTCTGGGAGGAGGGCATACCGATCTCTTCATCTCAGAAAGGTGCTAAGTAATTGAAGGATAAAGAAGAACAAAACTTCTCTGCCTGTAGGTAGGTGTGCTCCCAGGCAGAGGCCTTGATTATGCCTCGTTTCCATTGAGGCCTCATGTGCCCTTGGAGGTGTAACATCTTCATTATTTAATGAAGATCTAAAGGAATCTTTAGCCATTTTATGGTAGCTGCTCTGGTTTCCAGCTCCAGTTCTTTAGCAGTGTCATTAAGAAAGACCTGGGAGGAGATGTGGGATGAAGCTTTAAAGGCATTGTCGTGGGCAGAGACCATTTTTGTAATCTCTAGAAAGGCACAGCGTGTGGCAGCGAAAGGAAGCACGCTGGCAGATGGGGTGAGTGCAGCTACAGTCATACCAGGGAGACACTGTTGTGAGGATTTCATGCTGTGGCAGACAAGTGGGTCACAATGTTGATATGTCATTCTGACTGGGAACTTCTGCCTTGATCAAGAATGTGATGATATGATTTAAGGGCATTTCTGGGAACGGGACCTGTAGAAGAGGTAGTGCATGGAGATCTGTGTGCATGGAGAGTTTTGCCCTTGGGGACAGAGGGTTCAAGCCAGTCTCCTCTGGATGAAGTTGCATGTACAGCCTGAAAAGCAACAGTGGAGAAGAGAAATGGTCTTGAAGGCTGCAGCAGAAATGTCCTGCACAAATCAGGTGGGCTGTAGTTTCCTTTGGTGGTCACCATGCTTATAGAGTGTCTTACAGTCATCTGATGTACATGGCAGAAATGATGGGTGGTGTTAATGATGCTTTGGTTTGTGACTGTGTCTGTTTCATGCTTGTAGTATCTCCTGTCCATTCTTTGGTGGAGCTCTCTTTTTTGGTATTCCTGGTTAGCTTTGCAGCCTGAGGAAAAGTGTGCCTTTCACGTGCACTGTGGCTGCACGTGTCAATCTTACCCTCAAGAAGTGAGGGCTTGCAAGAAGCAAGCAATGGCTTTTAGGCTTACCTCAGAAGTTCTTGAGATGGTGAGCAGAAAACTGATTTGACTTGTGCTGCTTTTCTCTAACTTGGTAAGGAGGGAGAGCTGTGTCTGTCAACTCCCTGCTGAACGTGGCTGGTGTTGGGCTTGCTCTTTTCTCAGTGTGGCTGTGAGGCAGCTGTGGCCAGACCCATATCTCCTGTGTGGGGGAAGAGGCCTTGACCAAAGGCTTTGGAGGGCAGACTTCGGAGACCAATCCTACCTCTGCTACAACAACTGTTTTGTGGTGCCCAGAGTCAACTGGGAGTGCAACAGTTCCTTTCTGTAAAGTCAGAGAATTTCTTCAAGTTCTTGCAGAGCCAGTGTAGGCTGGAAATGTGCTGTTTGCCTGCATGCTGCTTTATATGGGTGAAAGGAACAATAAAACCAGTGCTGGTGTTGATTACTGTTATATGCCTTCTCAAACCCTCCTAAGGAGGGATTTGGGATTGCTTTCCATGGCTGTTTTCCCCTTTTTTTGGTGTTTCTTGCTGGGGAGAAGTGATAAAAGGGAGATGTTAATGCTGCCAGATCTTGACTCCTAGTCCTAATTATCTAGTGATCAAGAAGAATTTTATGGAAAAATACTGTAACTGCATAAACCTGTCTTGCAAAAGAAAGTTTTCACTATCTTGGATTATTTAATGAGTCACATAAAGAAACCATCAAAGCCCATGTAAGGGCATCACATAATTGGGCAACTCTTTAAAGAGCGTGTGATCTCCCTAATAGACTGAAGTAGCTTAGTAGCTAAAAATATGTTTCTGGAATTGTTTTTTCCCTACCTAATAGAATTTAGGTGACTTTTTAAGGTGTGAATTAAGTCATCAAAAGGAGAGAAATGTGCAGTGACGGCTGATTTTTCTGTCCTGTTTCTGGAGAGAATGTGAGTGCAGATAGCTGGCTCAAGGTTCCGGTTTTGTGCTAGTCTGATGGGTCAGAATCTGGCCTGTAGCAGCTGACCCAAATTCCTTACCTTTGGCCGATGAAAATGTCAAGATATAGCAGAAACCACTGCAGGGCCTGCATGTCTCTCAAAGTTCTTTCTTTAAAAGAAAGAGTTAATGAAGAATCTGTACTTTGTTTCTGTGTTGCTTTGTGGTTGTGGCATCTTGTTTGATGTATTAATTCAGAAACAAGAAACAGAATGTATATGTGCACACTCAAATTCCTAGTCCTTTGAAAGATGGAGGAGAAGTCTCTTTAAATGGTGATGTGAGTGTACTAGTAGGTCTGCGTGGATATTTTTTTTCCTTTATGTATAGATCTTAGACTGAACTGCATTTGTTACTGGACTGCATGCTGGCACAGTCCCAACACTGCAGGCAGATGTATATGAAGAAGCCAAATAATACTGCTTTCCAACATACAGTACTGCTAGGCCTCAGTGTGACAAGTTTATGGTAGTAATAATGCTCTGTAGTTCCAGATGAGGATATGAAAACTCATGAAAAACACTACCTTGTATTTCCTGTCTTGCTATGGTGCAGGAAAGTGCTATTAACCTACAGGAGGAAAAGGATGAAGGGCAAGAAGAGGTGTAACTGTAGCTGCATCTGCTTCTGAATCAGTTTGTGATGTTGATTTTGTGGAAGATTTAGCTACTTATCTGCTTGACTTCTCTTACAATGTCTGTTCTTCTTAAGAAAAAGCAGCCACTTGATCTCTAACCTGTACTAAAAGCAGTGTTATCTGGAAAGCATATTATGTTTCTTTGTGTTATCCTTAGGCATTGTCATATTTTAAATCCTCTAAATTATGTTTTCTAGCCTGACATAGTTACTATCTGTAAAACTCAATCTCAAATGCAGCTGAAATACCCTTTGTGACATAGACTGCAAGAGACTTGCCAGCAGCAATCCCTCCTTCTTCCTGAATCCCATTGCCACTGACAGACTGATAGAGATACAGTAATTGAAGCCTAACGCTGTATGACTTTGAAGTTTGTACTTTTATCAGATGATGTCAAGGTATAACATCCTAGATAAATGAACCAAAAGCCCAATGCCATTTCTTTGCTAAAAAGAATGTATCAATTCCTGCTATGACTGGCAGTATTGGAACTTGATGTGTGTGTATCTTGCTCCCTGATCCGTCTTGCAGATCCTTTATTAACTCATGAAACACTGTTGAAGTCCAGGATTGTCACGGGTCAGATCATGTAGCTGGAGTCTTTGGGGGCTACAAATTGTTGTTGGACTTATACTACCGTACCTAGAGAAGGATTAAAAAAATAAAATAAGTTTCTCCATTTCACAGTCTGTCAGCAGGGTCTTACAGGTGGTGACAGAAGCTCATTAAACCTGTTTTTGCATTGACAGAGCTGCTTCTAACTAGAATATATAAAACGGTTGCAGGTTTTAATGACAAGTTGAAGTCAGTTACGGCTGAAGGCCTATATGTTAAGAATCAAGTAAAACAAAATGCTTTCTCTAGTAGTGTGACCTGCCTGATCTAATTTGAGCAGTGGGGTAGAGATGGTGTTGAACTAATTGGCCTTTGGAGGCAACTCCTCACCTGAATTTATTGGTGAGCCTCATTCTTATGCTAAAAGTAAAGAGTCACTCTTTCATTTTTCTCAGTTCAGAATGTGCAGTAAGGCTGGCTGGGATGGAAGGCAGCAGTCTGGCATCCTTTTCATGTCAGGTTAACAATGGCACACTATCACATTCAGCATTCTGTCTGTCTTGTTTCAGAATTCACAAGACATCAGGTTTTGGAGTTCTAAGAGTGACCATGCTTTCCCATCTGTGTGAAAGCTGTTGCTTTGTTGAAAACAAAAAATAATACTAATGGGACACTTCAGTTTGGAATAGGTGTCTCAAAGGAAGTTAACCACTTTGGAAGTTACAGAAGCAGGAAGGCTTACATAACTCCCAACCTATGAATGAAGAGTTTTCAAAGGTATGGAGGGCACATTTTTAGAGGTATAGTTCCCTCTAGGTGATGCATATTTCAGTTAGGGCTGCCATCTAATTTCTGCTCTAGAAATCTCCACCAAGTCTCCCTTAAAATCTCTTGGAGACAAAAAAAAGTAAGTAAATCCACCTTTGAATGTATGTGTGTGATGACCACAGGGGACAGCTGAGTCTCAAGTAGCCTGTTCCTTGTCAAATTACAAATATTTCAGTTTCTTTCATAAAACCTGTTGATTTTAACTAGAAGGAAACATCTGGAAAATTGTCGTTCCTTTTCTTCTCTGAGGTGTGAAATGCGACTCTTAATTCTGCAGGTTGCATTTACTCTTCTTCAAAACTGCTTTTCAGTGTTGCTTCAAGGTTTTGCAGTGTTGGGGCACAAAACCTCTTCCCTCCCCCTGAAACATGACACAATGCCTTTTACTGAGTTATGTTAGGTTCCTGCATTTTTTAAAGATATGCTGTGCTATTAACTGCTTGCTTGAATATATAGCATATCCTGTTCAGCAGAAAGAAAGAAGGCTGATCTTGTTAGCAAGTATCCAATGAGAGCAAACTTATGAAAAAAAAAAATTTATTACAAAAAAAGGCATCAATCTTCTAAAATCATGAAAAAAATGGTTATTTAAACACTTGATTCAGCTTGGCTATTGTTATGTTGAAAATAACGGTAAGAGTTGTGAAGGAGAGAAAATGTAGTGAAAGCATTTTGAAAGGTGGATAGAGCCTGTCCAGGAGGTACCTGCTTGGTCTGGCTGAGCTCTTTGTGTACCTGTGCCTAACCCTGAGTGGCTTCTTTTGTTACACATATAGCTTCTGTTCCTCTGATCTATTTCAGTTCTAAAGAGCTCCATTTAAAATAATTAATCCAAGAACTAATGATTTAGTTGAACACCTAATTAATACCTTTCTTGTATTAGTCCACAAGAATTCGTGGAAACCTCTTAATGTGAGGGATGCTTGTTTGTGTAGCTGTGGCACTAGAGCATTGATAGGAGCTATTTGCCTGACTTGTTTAAATGTGTTTCTAGAGCTGGATATAGAAGCCAAAATGTATGTGGTTTGTCCCTATAATTTTCCAATTGGTTTTCCACTTGTGCTGTCAGCTGCTCAGATGGCTTGTTCTTTTCCTGTAGCAAAATGCTGACTCCTTCCAGCAGTGCATGATATGGAATTCCCTTCTCTTCCCTTCAGTTGTTTGTAGTTGGGTTTTTTAGGTTGGTTTGCTTTGGCTGACGATTTTTTTTTCCCTGTTTTTGATTTTTTTGGGGGGTGGAGGGATTTGGTTCTTTGTTTCTTTGGAGTTTGTTTTTGTCTGTAAAATGCTTGCAGTTGAACAGGTCTGGAGACTGGATTGCTTCAGCCACAGGAACAGACATGGAACAGGCATTGCTTGAGCTATCTTACCAGTCTCAGCCCATCCATGTGGCCCAAACTGGATCTTGAACCAGTGATTGCCAGGCTGTTCACATGCTCTGCTGTGGCTGGGCTTCCCAGGTGCCATTTGCAAGAGTAACAGTAGCCAGTAAAATCTCTCCAGGCAGATTTTGTTGAAAAAAAAAGTTGTCCCATAGTGACAACTGTCACCTCTTTGAGATCTGGAACGTCAGGTGAGTTGGTTGATGAGCAGTGTTTTTTGTATGGAATTGGGTTTTCCAGACAGCTTGTTAGAAAAGCCACAAATACACAGCTGAGCTGCAGTGGCACTGCGCAGTGCTTGGTGCACTTGGTGTTTGCTCCAGAGCAGTTCTGCTGACATTGCCAAGGCAGGAACACTACCTTTGGTGTGTGCAGGTGTCCCAGATGCCAGATGCTTGTGGACAGGTAGCCTGCCTGAGACTGCAAAGCTTTTTCAGGTTCCTGACCACATGCCAGGCACCCATGTGGCCCGAGGGTGTGCCCTGATTTCGATGCATTGTGCTTCACTATGCTGTCATATAATTGAGTGTCTGTTGGACACAACTAAAAAGGCATCTGTTTTCAGTCTGAGGGAGGAAAACAGATGTTCTATTCTCTTGTGAGAGCTCACAGTGATGCATCAGCTGTTGCTTCAGATCTCAATGGTGACAGCCAAAAAGGCAAAGGGAAGATACAGGTCAAAAGGAGTTGAGGAGAGCAGCATTAAATAATTTTTATTTCCTGTGTGTTAAGTGACGTGTGGTGTTTGGTTCTGAAGCATGTGGAAAGCATTACCCTCTAAGCTAGAATCAGCTTTTAAATGGGCAAGGAGAGAATCTTTTTTCATTGGTTTCCTAGACCTGATAGATCAAAGTCCTGGAAGAGATCTAATTGCCAAGAGTTAAAATATATTAAAAATGATGCCTGAATTGATCAAGAACTGTGCTAAGAGCTGGATATAAGACATAGTTGCAAGAGGCATGCGCAGGCTGCAGAGTGGTTGGAGCTGCTGAGCCTAAAGCTGTGTAAGAAGGTCTGCAGGGTGCTATGCCTGGGCCAGTGATGTCACTTTAGTCAAATGTCCCTGTCACTTGCAGGATCACACAGTAGCTCAAACAGAGAGTGCATGCTGACAGCTGCCCAGCTTGCAGGTGGGCACTGGTGCAGATGTGGTGATGTGAGGTCTGCTTCCACCTGCATAGGCACACTCAGGTGAGCTGGTCAGCTCTGGGACTGTCCCCTTCTCTGTTCTCATGGCACTGTTCTCTCTGGAGTCCTGGTTTTAGCTGGAGTATAGCACTGATGGTAAGCCTCTGGAAGTTTTCCCTGTGAGTTGTTTGACATGAATTGAAAACCAGCAATTAACAGTACCTTGGAGAGAGAGTAAGAGGGAATAGCAAAAGAAGATACTGATGTAGTGAACAACTTAAGTCAGTAGCTCTTCCTTCACTGACCTTATTGAACAGTAAGCTGTGAGAAGCATCACACTTGCCCTATGGACTGTGCTGGATCTTGTAGCTGCTGTAGATGCTGGGTTAGATCTAGCTCAGCTGCACCCCTCACTGGTGTAGGAGAGACTGGAAAGTGTTTTAACTCATGTCTTTAAGGGTCATTCTCTGGGCTTTTTCCTGAATAGATCAGAAAGAGTATGGGTAGGATTCTCGTTGAATTGGTGCCTCCCTCTGTGGAGGCAGCATTCCTTCTTCCCACCTCTCGCCCCTTTACCTAGCACCCATCTCTTCACTTTCCTGGGCTGTTGAGTCTTTCTGTGGCTGACAAAGGCGTCTTGAACCTTTCTTCTTTTCTGAGTGGAGTTCTTCATTGTTGTACCATTAGGCTGTTGCTGATTGTGTCTGGAGACACTTTTCAAAGGTGTAGGACTGTGTGGTACATGCTGAGCAGTCTGTGCAGGGTGGGTGGTGATGTGAAAGCTTTAGGTCTTAGGGTGTTTCCAGAGTTTTACAAAGACTGTGGCTTCTGAAAATGCTATTGCATTGTTAATTGCATCTGTTCCTTTCTGCCCAAACAAGGCAAGAACAAAGCTTCATTAACTACGATATAGCAAGAGCTGTCAACATCTAGCAAGTATCCTCGTGGGACTTGGCTGTGTCTGCACCTCTTTGGTGCCCTCCTCATGAGGCTATCCATGCGTCCTGTCATCACTGCATTGCAATATTGCTGTTCCTTATAAAACCTGGTGTTGAATGGTGTAATCTGGAAGTGCAGATGTTCAGAAGCTTGGGAACTAGTAATCAAGGGGAGTATCTGGATATTTGAACATCCTCACAGTTCATACTAGACTTTGTGAGCCCTAAGGGAGCAGAAGATTGTTGGTGATTATCTGCTAGGTTGTGTGCTTGCCTTGTTTTTTTCCAGATGCTGTCTAAACTCTCAGAAACACTTCTGTTCCAATTTTAAAATGTGCTGAGCCTTTCTATTCCTGTAGTGTTAGAGATGGAGTTGGGGTCAGTGCTTCTGTTCTAGGAGCTTTTAAGGTGCTCCAGCTAATATAGTTCAGCCCCCAGGCAGATTCCCAGTGTGAATTCTCACTTGCTCTGTGCACTGTAGCAGCCTTTTGCTGCTAATGGAGGGGAAGGCAAGGTTATTTGCTAAAGCAGCCTGGTCTGTTAATAAGGCACATTGCTGTGCTGGCAATTGATTAGTTGCCATAATAAAGGCTTTCCGTTTTCCTATGAAAAATGAAACAGGGCAATGCAATGGCCTTTTTCTTTTCCTTGCCATATTCTTTTTGCTTTTCTGTAATAGCACTCATCATATGAGGCTTCATTACGCCTTGAGCTCTGAAATGCAACTAGTCACTAAAACTACAAGGATGTAGTGGTCCTGATCCCAAGCTGATCCCGGGGCAAGTACTCACAGAGCTATATTAATTTTTCCTTCCTGGCTGAGGACCTGACTGTAAGTGTCAGCTGGGGGCAATGGAAATGTACAGAATAGTGGCAGTGTTTGTGACTAAGATATTTAAGTGCTTTGTGGTGAGGAACCAAAGGCAATAGCAGCTGGTAGTGCAGGTGTTTTGTTTTGATATTGTTTCATGTGAAAACACTAAGCGTTGAGTGCTACCATGCAAGGTATCCATAGCTGTAAGGTGCTGCATAAGCAGGACTACCTTTCTGAAACAATGCTGCTGCTGCTGTTTTTCCAGCTGTGTTTGGGGTAATTGAGATGCGAAAGTGTGAAGTAAGTTGTAAGCCTGCTTTCAACTGCAAAGTCTCCTGTTGTATGACCATGAGTGCTGCTTCCCTGGAGACAGAGCAGACTGTGGTTTGTCAGTGGTGATTTACCTATTGTGCTGTCTGCAGCTTTGACCTTGCTCAGGGTAGAAGAGCCTCCTGTACTCCACAGCAGTGACTCTGCAACTTGTGCTTCCCTCCATGTCCTCTGGAGAGAGCCCAGTGGCTGCTCCTCTTCTCATCATATGCAGCCACTCAAGGACCAGTTCAGAATCTTTGCAGAACAGGGTGAATTATTCTTTGGAACTCTCCCCTTCAATTCCCCTGAGGAGAGGCAGGTTAGGGAGCAGTGTGACTGAGGGCTGACCTGCTCCAGCTCTTTCACCTGGGACATATTGTCAGCTCCTCTGCAAGCAGATGACTGCATTTCAGGGTGATCATGTTCTTTAAAGCATCACCCTGGTAGTCTTTGTCAAATTTTTGTAGTGCTAACTTTTTGCTCTGTGGTGCATTTCCTTAAATTGCTTTGAATTTCTCGTGGGTTCTACTAAATCTCTAGCTTTTAGATCAAGAGACAACTGAGGGGCTTTTGTTGGCTTTTTTTACTGGATCCAGAAGATAGTTATTGGAATTTTTTGCTTTTGCACAGGAGAGGTGCCCTTGTGTCCTAACAGTAGTGGTAAAAATACATCTCTCTACTGATTATTTCTGACAACCTTTTCTTAATACCTCCCAACATTTAAATGACTTTAGTTCTCCTGGAATTTTTTTCACTGTAGAACTATGCATTTTTCACTGAGTTGCTCATCTGTTACCAGGCTTGTAAATGAAGAACTTTCACTAAGCAGGTTTTTGCTCATTTTACAAGTGCTGGTGGTTTCATTGGGTGTTTTGGTTCACGTAATTCCATCAGGGAATTTGAGGATTTTAAAGGTGGTGTCTGCGACAGAATGGATGATATCTCATCAATTTAGAGAAGGAACCCAAGAATATATATTTAAAATTTTCCCCCATTCAGCTCTTTGACCACAGCTTTTAGTCATGCCAGTAAAACCAGTTGTGCTATTGTTGCTGCCTTTTTGATTGCTGGTGTTGGTTTTGCAAATTGCGTTGTACAAAAAACCTTACTGTCTGTGTGAGGATTGTTGGGCTGGGGAGATCCACTCATGCTTCCAGTGCAGATGTGATCCTGCCTTGGAACATGGAATGTTAACTCTTGGAATGGCAGAAGGAAATTGACCCTTCCAGGGTGGATGTGGTTATAGTCATGTACAGGTGGGATACAGCAGTCAGCATTTCAGAAGCTTACTCCATGTTTCTCTCTTGCCAGGACTTTGGTTACTGCTATGCTGACCCAAAATGCCTGACTTCAAAACTAAATTTGCCAATATCATCTAACTTCAGCTTGGTCTTGAGCGCCCAGTTCAGTTGTGGTGGATGTTTCATGTCATAAGGAATTAGAACTGATCCCTCTTTGACTGATCAGCGCTGATCAGGCCAGCAGTGATGTTAGCCATCAGTGCTTGCCTCGGGCTTCTCAGTATGTAACCTGAAGTGTTCTCCTTTTTTCAAAAGTTTATTAAATTTACTCAAAATATGCAAGCACTTCTCCATGTTTTTGCTTATGAATTCAAAAGATTCTTTGAGCCAGTGTTAAAAAAAAACTGGTTGAATACTCTTACAATTCTTTTTATTCATACTGAGATTTAGAAGTCTTGTCTTCCATTTCCCATCCCGTCTCCAAGAAAAACCTCTCAGACTTCAAAGTGAAATAGCTAAGCTGTGTCACCAGTGATGTCAATCAGCATGTTGAAGCAGCATGAAGCAAGCTGGTGTAGAAGCTCTTTCCAGCATTCCCATTTAGGTCCCAAGCTACCAGGCATGGAAGGTTCAGCAGGAGGCCAGCAGAGTGCAGTGACTCCGTGGGGATGTACTGCTCAGCCCACTGCTGTTTCCCTGCAAAGACAGGGGATGAAGGTTCATGCAGCAGCCACCACATCCGTGCTGTGGCATGGTGTGGTGAGTGAAGGGAAGAGCTCATCTCTCCCCCATCCCGTTTGACCAGGCTCTCAGGGTAGCCTGAGGCTGTGATTCACTGTGATCACTTTGTGCTGAATCAGCTGCTGCTGGATTGTGCAGCTTCTTCACCCTTTTATGGGAGTGTGTTTAGGTGTGTCTTGTTTTAAAATGGATGGATTTATTTGTCTGCCATGCTTGGTGACCATGTACTGCTGGAGCAGATAATGGTGGGCTGTCTGCTCTCTGATACGGGAAGCTTCCTGCAGGTCTTTCAACTCCAACCAGATATTAAAGGACAGATGCTTTGAGTTGTTTTTGTTGACCTCTGAAAAAAAGTATTGTCTGTATTCGGAAAGGCTGTGTTGCAACCTGGGAACTAACAAGAGACTTTACTGGGAATGATGACCTGGCAGTTGGAGAGAGGCAGGAGAAGGGTTTGCTGACAGCCCTTGGCGCCTACAGAAGGTACTCAGAGACAAGACAAAGCAGCAGCAGATGCCAAATGAGCTGAATACTGGGTGGCACAACTTGCTTTACTGACTGTCTTGGGGAACCTCAGGAGTCAAATAAGCAAAGAGGCAGAGCCTCAGGCTGAGGGCTGTCGTTCTTTTTGATTCTGAGATCACTCTTTTGGGGCCTGTGTAAATAGGAGGCTAAAATATCTGTGCTGATGTAAAGTCCTGGAATAGCTCTGTTGTTATCAGCATTGCAGCATTATCTGGAATTTCGGATGGAGAGCTGCCTTTCTTGTGCCTTGGTGTGGAGCTGTGCCCACCAGCTGGCTTCCCTGTGGGGAGAGGCCTGCTTCGGGATCCCAGCAGAGGGGCTGCTCACAGGGCCCATCGCTGCTCCCTGCGTGACAGTCTCCCTGTTCCTGAGGTTCCTCCTGGACCTTGGTGTGTGTTAATTCAGGCACAGCTTCAGTAACTGTTTCAGCAGTGAACGGGTGGGCTCTTCAGTGCAGTCAGTCCAATGCAGCCAGGGCTGGAATTCAATTAATTCTTTGTTCGTTTGCCAGCCGTGCCCTCGGTTGTCTGTTATCTGTCTGTAGCGGATCTGTTGACTCTGTCAATCCATACATGATTTCTGCTTTCTACCTCTGACCTTCTCAGGCAGGTGTCACATTGGGGTTGATAAATGAATCCAGCATAGTTGGGAATAACATCTGCTTACCCCAGTTGCTGTTTTCTCAATAGCTGTCCAAGCACCACTGTAATGATTGTGGTAATTAACTCCCCATTTTTATAAGGACAACAGCAAAAAGTAGTGCAAGGCTTAGCTCATCCTCCTGGCCTCATCCTGGGGGTGAACTGCAGGGTATGTTTGCACTGTGCATGTGTTTCCTGTCATGTTTGAGCGATGAGTTCCCCTCACTCTTCCTGGCTTGCGGGCAGTTTGAAGAAGAGATGGATTCCTTCCTCTCCAGGGATCGAATTTATCCCTGGGGCAGATCTCTGTAATTGCAGGCAGCACACTTATCTCTATGCAGGATGCCGCCGTGATGGGACTCTGATCAGACAGCTGTGAATAGTGACTGGCACTCAGAGTCCCATTGACTTTCCCTAAAAGCATCTCTCACTGATGAGGATCTGGAGCCCACCCTCTGCTGCCGCATCCCAGCCGGGAGGCTCCCAGTGAGCTAGCAGACGCAGGCAGCGATAGGGCTTAGGGCAGCTGGCTGAGCATTTGTCAATGGTAGATTAAATCCAGTGTGCAAGATGAATGTGCGAACGAAACACGGCTTAATAAAAGCACGAGGAAAATTCTCCTTTGGTGTATGAATAAACGATGTTGAATTTAAAATTGGCAGTGTTGAAGGGTCTGTTACTGTGGGGGGAGAAGACTGCAGGAGCTCTTTGGAGAAGGTGAAGTTGTATGTTGGGAGAAGTTAAGATCCAGGAGACGTGATGTGGAATAGTAGGCTGTTTCCCCTGCACACCACGCATTGTTCTCTGGGTGGTATGGAGCCGAGTTTGGAGTGAATTTATGTGACAAGCTGAGGGTTGGCGGACTGACCGCTGGTGCGCGGGCCCGTGAGGGGTTCGGCGCATAGCGGGACAGAGCGCCCCGGATGGGCTCTGTTGGGAGCAGCACTCGTTGAAGGAGGGGGGAGTGGGAGTTTTGTCGGCCAGCGGTGCCGGGAGGCCGCGGGAGCGATGCCAACAGGAAGCGGCACCGCACGGGTCCCGCACGGCTGTGGGAGTGCCCGCTCGCTCGGGATGAGTGTTGTTGAGAATGCGCCGCGCACACGCCGCGGTGCGAGGTTCCAAAAATTGCGCCGCGCACGGAGCGGGCGCTGCTGTGTTGTCTAAGGCGTCAGCAGGGCTGCTCTCGCCATACGCTCATTGAGCAGCCGCGCAACCCCCAGATAAGGACGGTTAGTGGTGTCTCCGGCGCGCCGCCGGTAGGGGAGCGCGAACCGCGCCCTAGGTCCCGGCGAGGGACGGCGCTGCCCCGGCCCGCCCGCGGCCCGACGCCCGGCTTGGGGGCGCGGGGCCCGGCGCGTCCGGGCGGCTCCGACCCCCTTTGGAGCTCTTTTGGCGGCCGCGGCGCTACCCAGAGTGCTCCGCGCCAGCCGGGTGCTGATTTGCATAGAGGGCCGGGCTCGGCGCGGCGGCGGCGGCGAGGGAGCGCGCCCCCTGCCGAGCGGCCGGGGCACTGCGGGCACGGCGCGGGGAGCGCGCGGATAAGGCGCGGATAAGGCGCGTGTGCTCTCTGTGCGTCACACACCGGTGTGTACGGATGGGCCTTTGTATAGGCAGTAGTGTGTGCCTACAACGAGTACAGCTATATCTATCTATATATATATGTGTGTGTGTGTGTGTTGTGTGTGTATGTACAGGGAGTATAACTATATCTATGTATGGCAGTATTATAGAATATCCTGAGCTGGAAGTGACTCAGAAGGACCATTAGCGTCAGTTTCTGGCTCGTGCACAGGACAACCACAACAATCCCATATGTGCCTTAGAGCCTTGTCCAAACACTCCTTGAGCTCTGGCATGCTTGGGGCCATGACCCCTGCTGTGGTTGCATGTGTATATACTTACAGTTGTGTGTATGTACAGGGGGTATTGATATGTCTATATACATACACTTGTCTGTATGTACAGGGAGCTGGGCTGTGTTGGAACAGCCCTGGTGGCACTGCCTTAGAAGCCTGGCTGTCCCTAATGCTTCCAAGTGTGATTAACCTCAGTGCTTATCCAAAAACTTGGGGAGAAATGTCTCGTACCGGCATCTATAGGATCTTGCCGAGTGTTTCATATACAGGCTACACAGTACATTCAGTATGTGATGTATCTTTTTCTCATAAATAAAGCATAGTTAATCAGAGCAGGTTTTCTGATCTGCAGCCTGTCATGAAGCTTCTCTCAAATAAGATGTCTTTCTTTGAATTCCAGTTATGTCATAAGAGTGCTTGGTTTAATTTCTGCCGCTAAATGATCAAGCAGTGCTTAGTGCATACCATTTTCTAATTATAACTGTAATAATTGCAATTAATTAGAAATGCTAGTTGCAGCGAACACTGCAATGATTTATGCACATGGTTTGTGTACCTTGCGCATCTACACATGAATTTAGCACTGAGAAGCAATTACAGTTGCAGTGCACTCTGATTCATTGTCTGTCCTGTGCTTGCAGGTGGTTCTCCTGGGCATTGACATCATCTCCGCACTGGTGTCCCGCTTGCAAGATCGCTTCAAGGCCCAGATTGGCACAGGTGAGGGGTCTCTGTGTGAATGTCACCATTGCTCTGCTGTTACCTGCACTGGCTGCTGGACACAAAGCTGTCTTCTCCCTAGGAGAGCACTTGAGGGGCTCTTGGTGGTTTTCAGGCTCTGCTGAAGGGCAGCAGGACCGCTGCCTCCATTAGGGGTGGGGGAGAGAGCAGAGGAGCTCTGCCACTGTTACGGTTTTTTCCTGAGGGATTTGAATGTTCCTGTTATCTTTCCTTAGTGCTGCCAAGTTTACTTGATAGGCTGGGAGATTCTAAGGACTCGGTGAGGGAGCAGGATCAGACCTTGCTGCTGAAAATCATGGAACAAGCTGCTAACCCTCAGGTATGTTCAACAGCCCTCCACAGCATGAGTGACTGGCTGTGTAAAAAAAGGAAACGGCTTTTCTGTCAGATTTTCTCTGCCATTTTTCTTTCTGAAATTGCATCATCTCTCTGCACCTTGTTGTAAGATATTTCCTTCACTTGGCAAGGCTGTTGCCTGACTGGGTAACACAGGAGCACGTCAGTGGATTTCCCAAGGATGGGATGGGTTCATGTAAGGGTTATTATTCCAGGTCTTTGGAAGATACTCGCTTTCTCTAAGTATGAGTATTGTTTTAGGTAATGGGGAGTTACTGTGAAGTCAGCACAAAACAAAGAATTAGATCTAAAAGTAACTTGCTACTTCTTGTCCTGTTCTGCTTGGATGGATGTAAAGCTTATATTTGAGCTCCAGAGGTGATGTGGTGTATATCTGCTGGAAGACAGAATCTGTTTCTTACCCCATCTCCTTTTTTCTCTTTTCTATCTTCCACAGTATGTGTGGGACAGGATGCTAGGAGGATTCAAACACAAGAATTTTCGGACAAGGGAAGGGATTTGCCTCTGCCTTATTGCAACACTCAATGCGTAAGTCAGAACCTTGTGCAAATCTGTGTTGTGTACATGAACCTGCTCTGTGATTCATAATGGTGCTTTTTGTTCTTTATTCTCAGATCTGGAGCTCAGAGTTTAACACTGAGTAAGATAGTGCCACATATATGTAACTTACTTGGAGATCCAAACAGCCAGGTGAGCTTTTGCTGTGAGTCACATCTAAGGGTTGTGCTGGTTGCCTGGTTGGTAAATGAGCTAATTGTGCTGCTGGTGGTGAGCTGTGAACAATGCTATGCTTGCAGAACCCTTGGCTAGTTTTGGAGAGGTATAATTTGAAGTATGTCCAAACCAGCGTGTAGTAACTCCAAGGGTTCAGCAGAACAACATGAATCTGCAGGTGAGATGAGCACAAGAGGGAAACCTTTGTGGGAAGGGAACTCCTGTGCCATGGAGCCTGAATACAGGGGAGGCTGCAGGGATCCCTTTGGGCTCAGTGCAGCACCCCTCACCTTCAGAAAAAAACCAGTCTGGGCAGGGAGGGCAAATGGGGCCAATCAGACAGCCTGGCCATATGCACTGCCAGATGATGTACAGGGAGATCCTGAATAGGGAGTGAAGACAATCTGTACAGGGACCTGCAGTCAGTGATGCAACTCAAATGAAAATAGAGGTGAAATAAAATCTGTTGCTCCTAAGTGCTTTTTGTCCAGTTCGAAATTAGATGCAAGTATGTGGGGTTAGTGAGAAGAGGGAGGTGGGGAGGTAGTGTTCAAACTCGTGTTGTGTAATGTGTACTAGCAGTTTTTGAATAATGCTGTTGGTTGTCCTGCCAGCATGGGTGACACATATGTGATCCAGGGTGTTCAGCTGGAAGGAGGTTTGGAATGTCCAGCTGGAGAATGGGTTTATGTTGGCTCTGGGAAGTTGGCCATATTTATATGGCTGTCAGGGCCTTGTTAAATGGACAGACGCCATGGTTCTGCCACAGGTGAGCTATTGAATGAATTGGAAAGTTGGTGAGGGCACTGAGACGTTTTCCCCCTGTGTTGCCTCTTCCTTATGCCTGGCACAGCTGCAGGGGGAAGCAAAGCTGATCGCTTTCTCCTGGGTCTGGTCCCTTGTTCTCAGAAAGCCTGGCCAGATACAAATCGATGTGACAGTGGCTCTGGGTGAAACAGTGCCTGCCCTGGGTCAGGGGTTGGTCCTGGGCTCCCCTGGAGCTGCTGCTGTGCTGCTGGTGCCTCTTGAGCGCTGGGAGGCTTGCTGGGCTCGGTCACTGCTGCCCTCTCTTGGAGAGAGGATCGACAAACAGTTCCAAGTCAAGTCCAGTTTTTTTCTTTTGTTATAGACATGGAGGCTGTTCCATCAGAGCCCTTTTCAGAAATTGTGCTTTTTTTGTTTTCAGCTGATGTGATTGAGTAACGCAGTGTGCATCTGGTGTGACAACAGTAGTTAAACTCGGATCATTTTCTCAAAAATAAAATTAATAAAGCTTTGTTATTGCTGTGGTAGACTAAACCAAGTACGATGGTAGGGGCTTCTTGCCTTGCCCGGTATGGGATTTACACAGTCCTGCAGCTGTGCCTCTGCTTAACTGTACACACAGAGGTGATCCTTGCTCTGCACAGGCTGGGTTGGGGTCTGTGTACCCAGAAATGGGGGCACCAAAGAGTCCCCACAGACTGCTGTGCCCAGCAGCAGTGTTGGTAGCACGTGGGGCTGACAGGCAGGGAGATGAGAGGCAAGAGCTGAGTAAGGGCTGGTGTGAGAGGAGAAGGGGTTTGGAGGCCGGCAATGACCTCCCGGGCTGGAAGGAGAATGGGGTGAGATGGGATGAGTGAAGTGTTGGGGTTTTCTTTGGCTGGGAGGCAGGGTATGTGTGCCTGCCTTTTGACTCCCACCTATAGGCAATTGGAGCTCGTGTCCTCAGGATATTCCATGTCTAGTCCTTGGGGGTGTGTGGGGGTAGCTGCTGGGCTGTCTTCTGAGAAGCAGAAGTGCACAGCTCTGTAGATGTTTCTGTAGGCAGAGCAGATAGTTTGTTTACCTTCTCTGCCTGCTGTGTCTAGTAGAGGAAGAGTTTAAGTACAGAAAGGTGACACTTTAATCAGATTTATGTCTCTTGTGTTGGCTGGAGGGAAGGATGTGCTCAGCAATTTCTTACAAATCAGTTTGGAAAATACGCAAAATTTGTGGTGATTGATTACTCCTCCCTCCCTGTTTTGCTATCAACATAGAAATGTAAGTTTTTAAGACAGCATTAAAAATCAGTTAATTTTATAATATCCCCATAATATAAAGTCTCTTTGTGTTTCTCTCCTTTTTTCATCCAGTAAATGTACCCATTATACACAATGGGAGGAGTTCGGCAGAGGCAGCCAAGCTCCTTCTGTACAAAACCTTTCGTCTTACACCTTCACTGCCTTTTCAATTAAATTAATCTGCTGATACTGTTAACATGTGAAGGGCAGGGTTGCAAGCTCCTTCATGAAGTGTGTGGTAATTTGTATAGTGACAAGTGTTGTTGCTCAGAAATATGCAAATTCATTTATCTAAGGTAGGACTTATTAGGGATTTATTAATTTAAATTGTAAAGATGATTGATTTCTCTCATCTCTCACATCCAGGTTCGAGATGCAGCAATAAACAGCCTTGTGGAAATTTACAGACATGTTGGTGAACGTGTAAGGGCTGATCTCAGTAAAAAAGGATTACCCCAGTCTCGGTAAGTTGAGAATGTCCTTAGGTCTTCACTATTTTTGGGCTGCTTTATATTCCTTTCCTTCCTTCAGAAGACTTTAGGAACTGCATGATTGAACCTTCTCCCGGGATCACTGTTTGATTTTTTAATTTTTAGTTTTTAATCTGATAATCAGATTTACTTAATGCAGATGTTGTATCTTTGCCCAAGTATGCCACAGCATCTTTGGAAAACCACTAAAATTATTACAGATGTTTAATTAACTGATTTAAGATTAAGTGAATTAATATTTTTCCTGTATATTCTGCATATATAGAGAGGAGACACTTCAGAGTAACTTGTGTTTGTGCAACTTTATAAAGGCTGTCCTAAAGAACAAAAAGCCACAGACAAAATAATCAGTTTTAAGACTTTATTTTAAAAAAGCAGCCCCCTCCCAGCCAACTCAAGAAACCAAACCTCAAACTAAAAGCAACCAAACCTATGTCAAAACCAAAGCCATTTCCCTTTGCTTCTGCCATTTCAGGTGTGTTAAGAAAGCTGCTCTGCATCTTGCCTCCAGTGCTCAGAGCAGAGCAGGGTTAGACCTGAGGATGGAGTAGATAGCAGCTTGTCAGTGCTCAGAGGGAAGAGGTGGTTTTGGAGGTGGGGTACAGAGAGGTGGAGGTGGCACTGTTGCCTCCTGTTCTCCAGTGAAAAATGGGAAGGTGTCAGGGCCACAGACAAATGCTGTGTCAAGTTGGTTTTTAGGGGTGTGTTTTGTGGTATTTCTGCAAATAATTAAGATAGCCAAAGCGGTGATGAACTGGAAATGCATTTACAATTAACCATATCACATCTCCAGTAATGTAGTATTTTCAATTATTTCTTAGGTTTTCCTATCAACTGTTGTGTTTTGATGTGTTGGGGGTTTTTAATTTTAAAATTAAATTAAATTTTAAT
>VZRF01010392.1:1118496-1323501 GCA_013396875.1 Vireo altiloquus | reverse complement strand
GGCACTGAAGCAGCTGCTGCCACTGCGCTGGTTGCAAATTACTGTGCAATGAGAGTTCCAGAATTCACTGCTGATCATCCCTTCCTCTTCTTCATTAGGCACAACAAAACTTCCAGCATTTTGTTCTGTGGCAGATTTTGCTGTCCCTAAGGAGGAGATGTCTTGGCAGCATAGGTGCTGTGATCACACAATAAATTTACATTTCTCTGGACCTGGGTGACTCCTTTTGCACTAATTGTCGCTTTCAGCCGTGCCTGAACCCTCTTCTGTGATGCTGATGTGGGGCTTGGCAGGAATATCAGAGCTGCTTAGACAAACACAGCACCTGCCATGTCCTACCCCTCTTGGCCCTGCACCTGGGCACAGAGGTCTCCAGGTTATATCTGACACAAGAACCATCCCCCTTTGTGCTCTGAGTGCTTCTTTTGTGCTTGACTTCACTTTTGGTGTCCAGCAGGCAGAGTCAGGCAGTGAGAGCCCGTGGGAGAGAAGTTACTTTTGCCTTTGACAAGGCTGGAGCACATTTGTAGCTGCCCTCCCCTTTGACCTTTCAGCCTCATCCATTGAGTGCCTTGATACATTCCCTGGAGCTGAAAGGAGTCTTTGGCAGCCTGTTCCAGGTATTGCTGAGCATCCTGCCTAGATGTGGGTTTTTGGCTAATACCAAAAGGTATTAGAGAAGCACTTAGGCAAGAAAGTTTTTGTACCAGATGCCCTTATAGGGTGTTTATGGGGTGACAACCCTCACCTCAGGAGATCTTGAGTTCATTCCCTGTCACCTGCTTCTGGTCCTTTAAGAAGGAATGTAGTTTAACTGCAGAATACCAAAGACAATGCTGAAACTTCTTTCCTCACACAGGAATTTTTTTTATGCTTTCTGTTTTTGACATAATAAAAGAACTGTAAGTGCTGTAGAGGTTCATTTCTTTTTTCCACTCGAAGTAGTGCATTTTTAAACCAGTTTTCTTAAAACCCCAATTATTTCTTGTAGTACCAGCCTCTGTGTAGCTTGTTTGTAATTCATCCCTAAACACAAGATTTTTCTGGGTGGTGAAACCCGAGGTGCTTACTTGGGTGTCCATAGATTAGTGGTTGGCCTTGAAAGGATTTATAGTGAGGGATTCCCTTGATAATGTTTTTTTTTCTGGGCAGGACTTCAATGCTTCCTCTTGTATTCTTGCACAGCTTCAAATCAAGTTTTGGTAGATGTTACCTGAAAAGTGCTAGATGGTCCTATCCTTCATTCAGTGCACCGTAACCTAGCTGTCTCAGGTGAAGCAAATAAAAACATTATTTGCAGGGGAGAGGGATGAGACCCAACACTTTTGTCACTGAGAGGCATGCCATACATTCCAGTGAAAGGGCTGTGCACCTGAAACCAACATGGGCTGTATGGGGGTGGATGTCCGGGGAGTCAGACCGGGAGTTGATGGATAACAAAGATCGCGATAAACTGAAGAAAACTCAGTGCAGTTACTTTCTTTGACATGTGGGGGAAAAAAAATAAAAAATGGAAATAACTTCATAAAAGATGGGTGTAAATAGAGACACAAGGTCGGAAGGCAGAGACGAGCCTCCCTAGGCAGTCGGGGTGTGCTTTTCCCAGGGGTCTAAAACACCTGGATCTCTTACCGCTGGCTCAAGGTGGGGGTTAATCCCACTCCCGAAGATCCCTCGTCTCTCCGCCGGGAAAACGGACGGGAGTGGCCGCGGGGTAACACCTGCCGTCCCGCCCCCGTTCCGCCCCCCCGCCCCGGCGGGGTCCCCGTGGGTGACATCGCGGTGTCAGTGCGCAGCTCGGCTCCTTCCGCTCCATCCCGCTCCGCTCCGCTCGGCGCTGCCCGGCAGGTAGGCTCCGCGGGGCTGTCCCCGCCCCTCCCCCGGGCATCCTACGGGAAAGGGGCGGTAACGGGACGAGAAGGGAAAATTTTTCCTCCCCCCACTCAGCGGGGCGCTTCTCGGGCACTGGGGGTGGGCACTGTCGAGCAGCTGGTTTGCGCAGTGAAGTGTAGGTAAACGAAAGTGAAAGTACGCCTTGGGGCTTGGGTTTGGTGGGATGTTGGTGGGCTTTCTTTAGCGTAGAGCTCGATAAGAACGTCGCAAAGCTGCCGGGTGTTTATCTGTCTGGCACGGAGGAAGCCGATAGTGGTATTTTGCAATTGCTGTAAAAAGACTGTGCAGGAAATACCCAGATTTTGGTGTAGACTCCTCCACGCCATTGGGTCCGGAGGAGAAAAACAACAAGAGTCCGGCTGCAAGCGAGCACAGAGCAGCCGGAATCTGAGCTGGGCGAGCAGGAAGGTTGCGCAGCATCAAGCGGTACCGCCACTGCTCTTGGGTGGGGTTTTGTGCCTGACCCGACCCTTGCGCCTTTCACCCTGCTCCCAGGGCCTGCTCGTGAGCATCTCCCCAAAATGCATCGCTGCTCAGTGTCAGCCCTGCAGCTTTGTCTGTTCTGCGCTTCGCTTGTGTCCTCGCCGGTCGGTAGGTCCCCTGCGGCTCCCAGAGCCCCGGGCTCCCCGCCCGTGCCACGATGGTCCTGGATGCGGTGGCCAGGCAGCTCCCGTGCTCTCGGCAGCGCAGGCGGGAGACAGCGGTGCTCTCCACTGCTGAAAGTCAGCCAGCACCGAAGCCTTTGGCAGGGTTGACACAGCTCAGGAACATTGGGTTTGTGCCATGAAGACGGGGCAGGTTGCTGAGAGGTGTCTGAGTGTCCCTGAGCAGATGTTTTGAATGTCCTGTGTGCTGGATGCGGGTAGAGGGGCAGAGGGAATGCTGCAGGAGGGAGAACCCTGGTGTGTGCTGGGTCGGTGAGGCTGAGGGACTTTTGCAGTCCTACCAGCACATATACCTCCAATTTCAGATCTGAGGCTAGAATTTTTTTTAAATAATGTTGTTAAAGTTAGTATGATAAAGAAGTTTGGAATATACAATTAGCATGGGAAAAAATCCCCAGCTTTTTCAATGTGACTGGGTTCTTTTTAAGGATAAGGTGCACTGACAGTGATATTCTTGCTGTTTCTGTAAGCAGCTGCATCCAGTTTAATCCAATCTTTACTGTGTGAGTCACGCAAGGTTAGACAAGGTGTTTGAAGAATGTTTCCCAGGGTCCTTATCAACTGTTTTATTTTTCAGCTATAACCATGGAGAACCTGCCTACTGCCAACAGCAGATTTGCACTTGATCTGCTCAGAAGGTTTAGTGAGGCCAACCCAACAGGAAATGTCTTCTTTTCTCCTCTCAGTATCTCTGCTGCTCTGGCCATGGTCTTTTTGGGGGCCAGAGGTAATACAGAAGCCCAGGTGTTGAAGGTTAGTAAAATAAAATGGTCGTAAATTTTATATTTTATTTACATTATAAATGGTTGTGTTTTAGAGGAGGGAAGATGAATGAGTGTATTTTTATGTGCTCAGGACAAGATTTCTGTCATGCACACTGAGTCTTCCTCAGACTCTGCAGTTAGTCACCCTCTGCCTATATTTCCTATGGCCCTTGTTGCTCATTTAATTTCCCTTGTTAATTCTTGAAGGAGGAAACCAATTGCATTAGTCAGTCTCCTTTTAAATTGATTATAATTTCCAGTAGCAAGGCTTTGTGAGTTTTCATGAGACATTTTGACAAACTATTACTTTATAACACAAGATCACAGATGATACGCTCATTGTTAATAATTGTGTTTTGTAAAAAACACAGTAGCAATCTATAGTTTTATATCTAAAGTGTAACAGCTATGATGATACATGGTGATGGGACCTAAGTATCAATCTCTTACATCCAGGCCTATCTCAAAGGAGCTCAGCCTGCCTGGTTATCCTTACTTTAGGTTAGGCAGGATAGTCTAAAAAAACCTCCTTAAAAGTTGCAAAAATGGTGCACATAGGAGTGTGCCATTTTCCCCTGAAACCTCTGTCGTGGAAGGAACTCTTATTTTTTAACAGTCACTGTTATTTTTGCACCCTCGTTTGGCTAACACCTGTAAAAGGG
This sequence comes from Vireo altiloquus, assembly GCA_013396875.1. Classification (NCBI taxonomy): domain Eukaryota; kingdom Metazoa; phylum Chordata; class Aves; order Passeriformes; family Vireonidae; genus Vireo; species Vireo altiloquus. The sequence goes on along the minus strand of VZRF01010392.1, from coordinate 1,319,517 downwards.
CGTATGAGTCTCCTCATTGCACTCATCACCATGCATTTGCCTATGAATAATTTCACCTTTGTATTCTGGACTTTAGGAGGAACTGTTTTATACTCTTGAGTGTTGCTGTGCTTACTCAATAAAATTACTTTCCCACTACTTGTCCAAACAGACTTTGAACATATTTCGTGTAATCAGACTGACAGCCCCACCTAGGATAAACCTACTGACAGCAGAAATCATGCAAAAGGAACCTGGGGAGAAAATAAATGTCTTTCAACACAGTCACCCTCAACAGGGCATGTTCCTGTACCATAGTATTAAACTTATGAACACAGTGCTAATTGAAGAGGCAGCAATTAGTAACTGTCAAGAGCAGTTTGCAAGCACAGAGAAATTTGTTTCCGGGATCATAACTCTATTGTAAGGTTGCCTCCATGATGTTCCTGCTCAGCCATCCATCTGTACAGCACAGCTTGCACTGAGGTGGTCAGCAAGGCCTAACCAAAGCCCAGTGAGAGAAAGGGAAGGCTTTCCTTCGAATCCAATGACTGCTTCCCTACTGGGAAATGCATGGTTTAAGTTCGAGTGTGAATGTTCCTGCTTTGGTGTAGCCTTCCCTGTGTGTGAGGTCTGGCAGCTTCTGCTGTCATATCTATAAGCCTCTCTTGGCCAGCCAGCTCGCCTCTGGGAAAGGAGGTACTGGTAAAGAGAAATTGCAGTAAGGCATTTGATTTTAAAGCTAATACTTACTTTCTTAATATATATATTTACATGTAAAAAGTATATATGAAGGGTATATATATATAGAGAGAGTTATATTTTCATAAAATTATAAAAGTTAATTGCTCTAAGCTTTCTTAATACCTCACCTGTGTTAGTACTGATTGTATATTCTGAAAATATACAACCCCAGGTTCCTTTGGGCCAAAGGGGAAAACGAGAAAGCAAAGGAGTCTCGTCTCCATGGCATCATCTCTCTTTTTGATTCCTCACCTAGGAATGAGTTCCTGGGCCCAGTGGCTCATGGAGGAGAGGCCCATAGACATGCAGACAGGACTTGGGGTTGTGATCAAGAGCTTCAGCTGTGATTGTGTATAAACCAGGAGCACAACACAAGTGGCTGACATGGGCAGTGTGTAGCACCCAGGGACAGTTTGATTCATTCTTTGATGTTTGCAGAAGTCTCTAAGCAGCTTCCAGCCTTTTCTTTTCTCTGTCTTCAGCCTACCGACTGGATCGTGCCCTGCTCCATCTGACCTACCCTACAGAGACACCGTATGTTAAGAGTATTAACAGCAGCTAGTTCACCTCTTTTATTTCAGACCCTTCATCTTGACCGAGTTGAAGATGTTCATTCAAGATTCCAAGCTCTGACGATGGATATAAACAGAAGCAATGCTCCCTATCTCTTGCGGCTGGCCAGCCGGCTCTTTGGAGAGAAGTCCTACAGCTTTCTGCCGGTACAGTGGTGCACATCAGGATGGCATGCAGGGGAACCTGGGGGGAAATGCAGCTACTTGAGCATTTATGAAGTAGAACTATTTCCAGGTATATTTCTGAACATCACAGGGAAGTTGATAGAAGTATTATGTACTTGCCATGCGCATTTCCATAGCTATGAGCATCCGTGCCCCTCACCTAAGTGGTGTAACACAGCAAACCCTTTTCTTTTCTTGTTCACTTCTGCTGTGCTTGCCCTCAAGAGAAGAACAGTTCATCTATGTTCTTACTTTACAGCAACTATCATAACATCCCATAATACCAGCTTTTTAGGTTGCAGCCAGTTCTGTTCCTGTTGCAGTCAGCTTTTTGGGATTTCCATTGGACTAGTACCACATTACTTAGATATTTTTGAAAACACTATATTTTGGGAGGGGATATCCAATACGTTTTAACAACATGCCTCTTCACCAGTGAATTATAACTTTGTGTGCACAAAAGTTGGTATTTTTGTCCCTCTTCAGCTGTTTTGGGGAGTTTTGTTTCGTCCTAGCTGTGCTTGAGCCTGTTTCAGGAGAACGAGAGGTAAATATTGCAACACCTGCAGTAAGCACCCCATCAGCTCCAGACATGGCTGGTGTACCATGAGGCTTACTCAAAGAGTGGGGAAAAAACCTGTTAACTTCAGAATTCCCCCAAGAAACACACTGTTAGAGCAGGTGGCAATCTGAGTACACCTTATCTACCTGATAATTAGATGTTTTCTTATCTGCATGCAGTGAAAGCTATTCTTATCATTCCAAAATCTAGGATTTCCTGACTAATACACGGAAATTATATGGAGCTGATTTGGCAACAGTTGATTTTCTTCAGGCTTGTGATAAAGCCAGGAAAGAAATTAACCAGTGGGTTGAGGAGAAAACTGAAGGTAAACTACTTTTTCATTAATAACTGGCAGTGTTTCATATCTTGGGAGCAGGAATGGGCTATATTCTCTGCTGTCTTTAGAAAAGTTTAATTCTGCCCTGGGATATTAATTTGATGCATGGACAGAACTTACATAAGAAATTACCTGAGAAAGACATTTAAACAATTCCATAAGTCCTGAGAGTTTTCTATTTTGTTTTTGTGTTCAGGCCATGTGTGCAGGAGAGATGCTTAAACATAGAGTTGTTCTCATGAACTGGAGAATGTGTTTTAGTCAGTCCTGGTCCATATTGTGTATATATTTCTAAATTCAGGATTCTAATGTGGATGTTCTGTAGTTCTTGATGAGTAGATGAGTCACATGTGAAAGTTTAAACTAACAATATTACATTTTTATCAAATCATTTTATATCAACAGTTATAGTAGTGTGTACTATTAAAAATCATGGTTAAGTAGAGGGACAGGTACTGAAATACACATTATTACAGGAATAGATTAGTTTTATATTTGTAGTATTTCTATGGCATCTGTTTCTCTATGTATGTTTTATATGCCATCAACTTACTACACGATTTTGTTGTGATGTTCTTTTTTCTGCTGCCTCTGAAGGCAAAATCCCTGATCTGCTGTCTGAAGGCTCAGTCGATAGCATGACCAAGCTGGTATTGGTGAATGCTATTTATTTCAAAGCCAACTGGGCAGAGAAATTTCAAGAAGCTGACACCACTGATGCACCATTTCGGTTAAATAAGGTAATACAGATCTGTCTTGGTAGGACATGTGTCACGGAGAGGTCAAATAATATAGGTGGTAACATGAAGCTTTGCTTAAAGATAGAATAATTAAGAAATACAAAGCCATTAATTAATATTTTCATTATTTTGTTATGGATTTTTGTATTTTTCCGTATTCAGCAAGCTATTTGTTGTCTCACTTACTGGAATAGTATCAGGGACAATTCTCACCTATGGATTAGGACCTAGTGAAGTTTCTGTCTGCAGTAGATCAGCAGCTAGGAACTCTTTGTGATGCTAGGTAAGCAGTATTAAAATGACAGGACATTTTGATTAAGCCCCATCTTCTTTTTCTATATTCTGTTTATAGATTTACATTTAATAGATTTACAAGTTACTGTGTGCAGTCTTCTGCTTTATGCTAAACAGAGTTGATCTTTGGTGGCTTAACATTTTCATTTTTGGGCGAAACAGAGGTTCAGCAATTTGAAGAAACAGTTTCAGTTTCTGCGAGGATTGTGCTATAGAAGCCGAAGGAGAACCAAATATAATACAAACACATTATTTCTTCAGAAGAAACTCTTATTAAACAGGGAAGCAGAAGTCTGAAAAAAGCAGTTTTATAATGGAGGAAAAATGTTTACATAAATGCAATTTTAACTTACTTGTTTCCTATCAGTTCTTTAAATGAGTATTTCCTTAACTGTTACTTTTGGTACCTTCTATCCATTCAGAATGAAAGAAGGACAGTAAAAATGATGTATCAGAAAAATAAATTCAATTTTGGGTACATCCCCGAAGAGAAGATCCGTGTTCTAGAGCTGCCTTACGATGGAAGAGAACTTAGTATGATCATCCTGTTACCTGATGACACTGAAGAGGACTCCACTGGACTGCAGAAGGTGACCCATCTAAGCTAATACGGTTGTTCAGTGCTCCTAAGTTCAGCCATTCAAAATTAAAGCCTTAATGAACCCATATTCTCTGAGCACCTGATCTATCAAGTGTGTTATTAGACAACTCTACTAGTATAGCAATAAAGAAAAAATGGATGTATCGTATCAGGAAGAGAAATTGTATTCTGATTTTGTAGCTTGTGTTCGTGTGTCCTCTGGCTTGCTGAACTGAACCATGATGGAGACTGAAAACAGAGTTAACTGTGAGAATTAACTTGCCTTGATGGTTTGTTTCTAATAACAAAACTCGTCTTTCAGTAACTTTGAAAGTCTTTATTTTCTTAGCCATGAAGTAGTGAGACTGTTTTCCATTAAATGGCCAGCTTCTTTGAGCTCTCTGATGCCTTAAATGGCTACCTAGAAACAAAGACTAGACAGGAATAAAGGAATAAAGGAGGTATTTATTTGAAAGGCTTTCAGGTGCACACTTTGGGCTCCAGAGGGTCCTGCCTCAGTGGATCCCAAAATGGACGACAGGTCACGAGTTCTTCACACTTTTATATCAGCATAAATTCACCAACCAGAACCCAGCCAATGATGGAATTTCCCCAAGATGCTGGTTTACAGTTCTTGGTCTGGGTATTCTTGGAGAGCAAACTAGATTTTGTTATGTCTATCTTTGCATAAGAGAACAGTACTTAACAAGCTACTGGAAACTTCAGAGTTACACTAGCAGTACAGGATTTGAAAAATATAAAATTTAAAACCTAAGGCATCACTCTGATTATGATTTTTGTTACTTGTTTTTAATTAGGTAATTCCATTCAAGTAGATTAAACAGTAGGAAGACTGGGTTGCTGTCGGTGCAAGTTTTTCCTTTCTGTACATTGCAGCAAGAAGCAAATGTCTGCATTACTTTGTCAAGTAAAAACTGCACTGACTCCCCTTAATTTTAATAGTATTTTTTAAATCTCTATTTAGCCACCAAAGATATGGGTATGTTCATTTTTGTATAGCAGCTTTACAGTTGTATAGTGTTCTATAAATAAAGCCTCACAAATGTTTCTGAAAGTGAAATACTACACTGGTGATAATTTAATCTGTCTTTTTAATTCTAGATGGAAAAGCAGCTTACCTTAGAGAAGCTCCAGGAATGGACACGTCCAGAGCATCTGTATTCCGCTGATGTTCACGTGCGTTTGCCAAAGTTTAAGCTGGAAGAAAGCTATGACCTTAAATCAGATTTAGCTGCTATGGGCTTGCTGGATGTATTTGACAGTGGCAAGGCTGACTTGTCAGGAATGTCAGGGGCACGTGACCTCTTCCTCTCTGAAGTTGTCCACAAGGCTTTTGTGGAAGTGAACGAGGAAGGCACAGAAGCTGCAGCTGCCACTGCTGGCATTGCTATGCTCTGCATGGTCATAGAAGAGGATTTCAATGCTGACCATCCTTTCCTTTTCTTTATTCGCCACAACCCAACACAAAGCATACTTTTTGTGGGCAGATATGCTTCCCCATAAAAGAAAACTTGTCATTTGCAGCAGTTCCTGCTGTGGTTAATGAAAGCTTTGTTCCTGAATGAGTTGATCCTCCTACCCCAAGTTCCTGGTAATTTGACTGAGATTCTGCCTTTCCCATTGAAACAACCTCAGAGAAACCAAGGAATAATTTATTTTTCTTGAGATTGACATCATCTTCAATTAAACAAGGAAAATCTTGACAGTAGGCAGAAGAAATCCTAGAGTAGAAATAAATTTTCCTGAAAGAAATGCATGTCTCTTAAAGCACAGGATCACCCTTTATGCATCCTCACATGGGTTTTTCTGTGTCGACAGCTCCCCGTTGTGATATCCAGTCACTCCTTAATAATCCTGTCACTCCTTATGCATATGTACTAGGTTGTTCTTGCAAAGCTGTTCCTCTCCTAAAATGTTGCTTTACAAAAATACTGTAATAAAATCATTCTAGGCACCAAAAGGCATGTCTTGAACAGCTGAGTTTACCCAGTTCTGTCATGAAATAAAAGGTCAGATAACATTTGTTTAGAGACATCTATTAATAGAGAGAAGATTAAGCTATTTAAACAAAAGTAACCCCTTGAAGTTAGTAGCCATAAAACTTGCAACACAGCTTTTGAATGAGAAGGAGAAAAAATGAGTAAGAACTTTAGGTGATATGTTTAAAGAGAATTTTTGAAATTAACAGACTGGCACCATATTAGTTATTGAAAACATGAAAATGTTTCAGGGATTAGAGGTTTTAGGTGCCTTTTCGAAAGTTTAGAAGCTATCAAATAGATTCTGGTCAGGACTTATGTCATTCCCAAAAGATATTTCAGCTTCCCAGAGGATGACTGGGCATAATCTGTAAGAAATATCTGATGTGTTTCTTTATTCACAAGGATTCTACATTCACTGAGCTGACTTCCACTACCTCTTTATGCTCAAAACTCCGGTACTGTACCACAGCCTTATTCCTAGGAGCCAAAGCAATTACATACTGTTGTGTTCTGTGTTTATTTTTGGAGGTTATTTGCTTGTATCTTGGGTACTGTAACATTTACCTGTACAACCTCAGCTCTGAGTGGGGCACAATAATTTATGTAATTGCAAACTGCATTTTAATCTTGTCTTTAAGCAACAAATAAAAGTCTTCTACTTAAACTTTTGTTCAAAATGGCAATTTTTTGCATGCAGTTTAGTATTTCAGAGAACCAAAATAACAGTCTGAAGAGTAGCTCCAAAGAAAACCACTGGTGCAGCAGGTGCAGCCAGCTGTCTGAAGGTATTCGGAGTAGGTGAAAATATTGAGAACCAAATTACTCAATAGAAGAGACGATTGCATGAACCAGCAGCTTCCCCTGGAAGTGTGAGCCAAGCTGCTCGCCCCCACAGGGAACAGGGAGAGTCACAGATTTATGAAATGGCACAGGCCCTTGCTCTGCAATACCTGGTTGCAAAGGCTCTGCTAGGCTTGCAGAGCAGAGAGTGTATTGCAGCCTGAAGCTGTGAATGCAATCCTCTCTGCACCGAGTGCTTCGAAAATGTGACACTGAAAACCCGGGGCCTTGCAAACAGAAAAGTACTAGCACAAAACCCATGTCAAAATTTGGACCACTTTGATGTTGTATTAGTTCTGGGTTTCTGGGCCTTCAGCATTTTAGCAAAAACAAGTGCTGCTGCCTCAGAGAGGGTTTGTCAAAGCAAGGCTCAAAAACTATTTTAATTACATCCTTATCTTTATTTGCACACAGTCAATGTGTGCAAGATACATGACTGAAGGCTTTTAGGGCAGCAATTACGGGGAATCAGAAGAAAGATAAAACCTTGTGTAATTGTACAAATCATAGCTTTATGAGGAGACTGATGTCTCTATTTTTTGTGTTGCTATCAGCATTCAGTAACTGAACCATTATGTTGAGACAAGTTTGGTTTTCTACAGATGGGGTGCACAAAATAAAATCTCAGCAATAAAAATCTCAATAAAATCAGTTTCACATTCAACCATTTAAAAAAACCTAGCAAGCCTACTGGCCAATATTCCCCTCCCGTAATTTATGTCCCACAATAAGATGGTTGTGTTTTTCCTTAATACTCCTTTTTTTTTTTTTTTTTCCTGTGCTCTTGTCAGAACAAATGACTGACAAGGGCTGAGTCCAACAAAGAAAACTGGCATGCCATCTGTATTCACATTTCTAAATAATAATATGCTGCTTCAATGACCTCATGAGAAGGATTTTGTTTGAAGAACTACTGAATGAACACAGGCCTCACTGAGTTCAAAGCAGGGTAATTTTGAGTACAAGATGCTTTCCACCACTGAGGAAAAAGGTAGAAAATGTAATTTTAATGTGTTAAAGATGAGAGTATGTCACATCAGAAGTCTCAATATAAAATCAAGAGCTTAGCCTTAGTCATAGCTAAGTAGCAGTCATAAATCCACACCCACGGCCTAAAAAACTACTGCTTACAAAATTTTTGGTTTATGTTAACCCTGAGGAATGCAACATTAAAACTTCCTAGGAGGGAAATGCTAGGTTCTTGAGCACTTTGAGTACTTGAGTACCCTGTTCAAAACCAATTTGCAACAGGGTTGGTCTGAGTAGACAACATGCAAGTTCCTTCCAGTGGAACAGGGGATTACAGTAGCTGGAGTTCCTTCTCCAGTTTGGCCTCTCCTAAGCAGACCAGGCTCGATAACAAGACAAAACTCTGAGAAATATTTGCTCACTGTGCTGGGCTGAGTAATCCAGACTTTGTACTGCTGCTAACAGACTTCTTAGGAAAGCCCTTTGGTTTTGGTAATTTAAACAGAAAAACCACCACCACCCACCAGCAATTGTCTGCTTTTTGTCTGATTCATACAATTGAAATTGCTCATCCTAGGAAGTAGATACCATGGAGGGGATAAGGAGGACAGTTATCTCTGGGTTTTACGTCACCTTGTCCCAGAGATAAACTTAGATAAGTTAACTCAGAGTATGTTAGTTATACTTTTACTGTTAAATGTTGGTACATACCTACATATCACCGAAATCCTGGTAAAGTACATAAGCCTGATCAAGTCCTGGAGATGGATGTTTGTCTTGATTTGATATGGTTCATTATGGTTTATTACAGAAAAAAGACCAGTCCAGTTGTCTTGCACCTATTGAGATAAAAAGGTACAATTGAAACAGAACTTCGCTTTTCATTTGGAATTGTTTGTTTTATTTTGGTTGTTTGGTTTTTTTTGTTGTTTGTTTCTTTGTTTCTGGTTTTGTTTTTTTTTTTTTTTACTGTAGAGAACCACTAGTTCTGTCATATTATCTCATGGTACCATCTAAATGCATGTTGTTAACCATATTCATTAAGAGGCCTACGCAATCCCAGACTACTTAGTAACAATAAAAGACAAAACCCACAGCCAAAATCCTGGAGAGCTCAGCCTGTCTGGAAACGTGCTGAACATGCAGAGTGGCTGCTGGCAATTCAGATAATGGACTCATCACAGCAGCCAGAAAATGTATCTTCAGGATAGACGGGAATTCAAACAATCAGCTTGCATAAACACTTTTAAGTCCTTTCATGGAAAATACCAGGCAATCATTTTGGCTAAGGGCTTTTCTCTCAACATCAGAGAAAACACTCACAGAAAAGGGAAAAAAATGCAGTCCAGAGGTTAAACTGAGGGTTTAAACTCTTTGTGCATGGAAAATAGAACAAGAAAACTAAAATAAAAGTCACGATTTCACATAAATATTTAGTATAAAAGCCCAGACAATTCCTTGCCAGCTCTATCATCCGAATTTTTATCTTGGAGAGTCAAACAAGCTAAATGATGGAAACAGTATTCATTAGGTAATTTTCTAAAAAAACCCTGCAAGGGAACTCATTTGGGGCATTATTTAATTGGTATTTCTGTTGTGGCTATCCATATCTTTGACATGGGCATGTTACAACTGGGAGAAACAACTTACATCAGTATAATTTGTTTCTCAAGGTATTGCCTTCCCCAACATGGAATGGCTATGGGAAGGCCTTTCTCATGATCTACATTATTTCTTAATGGGACAACTTAAGTAAGAAAAAAAGAGATGGTGGCATGGTGGATGGTGTTCCTTACAGTAGAAGCAACTGTTATGTGATGGGATTCAAATCTCATCCCAAGTTTTCCAGTGACACTACAATATTTGGTATTTCCTTACAGCTCTGCACTCTGAAGGTAAATAGATACACCACTATACCAGCATGCAATTCATAACCATTTTTGCCCTTCAATGAGCTTCTCAGGGTAAATCCCAGGTAGTCAAAAGCAAGGAAACAAAGAAATGTAATTAGTGATTTTTAATTTCATTCTTTCTGCTTGTGCTTTTAGAGCAGTTTCACTAGGAGATTGGCTTCTGCTTGTTGAAAGCAGCATTGCCAATCCTGTGTGGAGGCTGCATACAGCTTCCTGAGAGGAAATGGATGTTTTTGCCTTGTGTATGTTTTGGAGGGATGGGAGATGGTGAGGGATGAAATGTCCATCTGTGAATACATCTGGTCCTGACGGATTTTTAATAGAGCATGGAGTTCTTCAGAGGAGATGACCCTCTTTAAAGGGATATAAAAGAGATGCAGCAGGGAGAGAGCAGGAAGCAGCCCAGTGCACTCCCCCGCGCTGTTAATTACCACAAGGAGGAAGTGCAAAGGTAAATAATACTTTGCTTGGAGAGCAGCCACGAGACACAATGGCTTTGAAACATTACCTTGTTACTAATATTTTGGCAGCCCATTAGGCAGCACTGTCTGATGGATCTGACCTGAGGGCCATGATCTCTTTGCCTCCATCAGAGGCTGAGGAATGAAACATCACCTCTGAACCCTCTGCCAATCTGTGCTGCCCTCTGAAGGTGAGCACATGCTGCTCAGATTTACTCCAGCACTGGAAAAGACCACACCTTGCCTTATTCCTCCAAATGCATTTCAGAGGACCATCAGGATAAAAATACTAATCTGATTAACTACCCCTTTACTTCATGCAACAAGAAAGCTCCAACCAAACAACAAAAAGTGAACTGTGTTAAAAAGAAAAGCATGCAAATTTACATAAATGAAGCTTGTTGAAATACTTGCTCATCTTTAGAGCAACACTTTGCTCAAAGCATTCAAAAACTATACTTGGGGTAGGAGAACATAGAAATGTTTAAAGAATATGACTCAAACCCTCTAACAGTACACAATCATGCAAAATGTTTAATTTCTGAAACATTTCAGTTACATCATGATCTTTGGCTGGAGTCCCACATCATGCAGAACTTCATATGAAGGGAGTCTCACAACAAAATTAATCTCCAATACAAATCAAAAGGTTTTGGAGGCTGCATACCCAAAACTTTTGATCAAGGCAAAGGGTCAGCAATCTGCCTTGAAAACTAAGAACAGTAAGCTGAATAAAGTTGGCTTCTGGACTTGGCACTGCATCCTCAGCCCAGAGACCTCCTGGCTTGTGAGCATTGCTCTGAATGAACTCCAGATGCGTGGCTGTGGCAGCCCCTCTGATCTAAGCCCCACACACCACCAAATACCTCTGCTGTCAAGGAATACCCACCTGCAACTGGTGTGTTCCCGACAGCTGACTCGCAGGCGGCTGGGCTGTATAACAACTGGAGAGACAAAAAGAGCTCGGTGGTATCGTTCCAGTGGCCATTTTCATGGCTATTCTATTCACAAAACGAATTAAACTTGCTCTGGAAAGTAGGGATAGTAAAATTAAAGGGGTATCAAACTTTCAAAAGCACACTGCTGTCATACGAGTACTTAAACAAATGCATAGACACTACTTTTTAAACAGCTTTATTGGTTTAATAACTGTTGTACAAAATTGGTCTCTTGAACACCTTAAGAGAAAAAATTACTCTGTAATTTTGTTTACAGTATTTTAGCAGAGAGGGTACAATTTACCATTTTTCTGGAAAATACCATTCTCAAAATCTGAAATATACACTGATTTTAAACAGCAGCGCAATATTTCTTGTCTCACAGCACAGCCAGAAATACAAGTCTCTTGTTTTTTCTGTATTTCACAGGAACCAGCGACAGCATTACATGGATGAAGCTTACTTTTGCATTTCTACACTGCCTAACTGCAATTCCTTACAAAATACCTTCAGAACAACAGCAGCAAAACCAGAAGGATAAAAAAGTATCTGGAAGGCTTGGTGGCTTAATCCTTTCAGCCACAGCAACAGGTGGCTTGACACTGTAAGGGGAGTTTCTATCCCAGTTGAAATGTGTAAGTCATAAAATCAAATCCATTCTGAGCACAGCAGTCACGTTCCTCGTTCCTTGAAGAAGTCTGTTCCTTTCAACTCTTCTGGTAGATAGTCCTGCTCCACAGGTTCCTTGTACATGGGGTTGTATTTGTAGCCTTTTCCATAGCCCAAGTTCTTCATGAGCCTTGTTGGGGCGTTTCTCAAGTGCAGAGGAACTGGGGGCAGAGGTCCTGTGTGCATCCTCAGGCATTCCTTGACGTTGCCATATGCTCTGTACACCTCTATAGACTTTGGGGCTCTGGCAAAGTACACTACACACTGTGCTAGAATCACCTGCAAACAAGCAGAGGGAAAATGTGAAGTTACTTCTTTTAAGCATTGGGAAAAGGTCTGCTAATCAAGTTGTTTGTATAGCATGGAAGGGATTATGTTTTCAAACTGACCTCTGCCTGCTACTATAATATGAATACTATTATTTAACAACAACACAACTTCATGGTTTCCACTACTAGAAAATAATAGCTACTTTATTTATAATAGAAAAAATGGACAGAGAAAAATGATATATGTTCCCGTATCAAATTTTAACATTAAATATGCAGCAATTTTTATTTTAAACTACAGCATCTATTTTAAAAGCTACAGTGTTCTCTTGTCAAAGATGTGGCATGCAGAATGAACAAGCAACTAAGTCTGCCCTGTCCTTGCAATCTGCTTCTTTTTATAGTTACAGACAGGTTTTACAGATTGCAGAACTTTCAAATCAGTGAATTAATGAAGCCTTTACCTCACATTCTGGCATTCCAATGAAGTGACAGCCTTGATAAGCAGCAACTGCTTGTGTTAAAGCCAGAGGATCTGCCAGTCCTGCAGAAAGGGATCAGATAAAAGCAGGCTAAAGTCAATTTACTTCACTTAATGGCTCTCTTTTATTTTTCCTTTTCTTCATTTTTTTCCTCTCCTGTAATGTATCCATACACATTTCAGTTGCTTTCCCAGATGCTGGAATTTCTGGTACAATATCACACCATACATGAGATACACCCCCTCCATCCACAAACCTTCCTTCTTCTGTACCCCTCCTCCCTGTAAAATACAAAAAGGTCTAAGTCGTGGGTATGATTTACAGACTGGATCTGCTGCCACACAGTGGCAGCCTGAGCAGTAGCTGACCACATAATGATTCTCCTACTTTTTGAAATCAATAAAGAAATGGGGAAATACTGCTATACAGACACAGCTTCCTTCCCCAGATCTAACTCTTCAGCCATCGCATATGGGCTAAAAGTGCTGCTGGATCTGCTACTTTGGATAAGTCAATCAAGATGCTTTACAACTAGGGAACGAGCTTATCAAACCTGAGGTCAGGATAGAAAATTAGACATTAGAAAATCAGACATCCCTGAAATACACACTCTTCGTGGCACAAGCTTACTGGTGACTTACAGCTAGCAGGGCTGAAAATAATTGATATTAAAACACACCAAACCTGACCTCAAAAACATTTGTCTCTCCCGCAATCATCATAACGACACCACATTTAGGTCTCTGCCTGCATACACAAAGTTATGGTTGCATGAGGAGCATTTCAGTATTTTGTACCTATTTTGCATGTAACTGTTTTGGGTTTGTTTCTTTTTTCAAAAGCCAAATTTTAGAAACCAGAGAAGCCAAGCAGATCTTCATTCAATGTGATATCCCAGTGTGAAATACTGCAAATACTGACCTATATCTTCACTTGCAAATCTCACCAGCCTCCTTGCCACATAGAGTGGATCCTCACCGCCCTCAAGCATTCGAGCCAGCCAGTAAAGGGAGGCGTTTACATCGGAGCCTCTCATAGACTTGTGCAGGGCAGAGATGCAGTTGTAATGCTCTTCTCCTATTTAGGATGGGGGAGAAGTGATACAGAAAGCTGTTAGGAGGAAATTAAATGAAATGCATTAAAGGGAACAGAACGTATTTCACTAGATCACATCAGTAAACATAAGCTGCTTTTTCCAAGTTCTTATTACATATATGTAGTTGCAGCTTTCATTAATGTTTTCAGTGCCTTTGTGGTTTCCCATGTGAATCATTCCCTAACTACATAAGCAAAACAGAGCAGCTGCTGACAAAAATGAAGTTGTTTTTATTTTTAACATTGCAAGGCAAACAATTTGGGTTTTGTACCCTAACGGCTTTCCCTTCAAAAGAAAAAAATAAAGAAAAACCCAGATATTTTAAGGAGTTAGGAAGAAAACTCTACATAAATAGCTCCTAATTGCCAAAGGATAAAGTATGAGCACTTACAAACAACTGACCATTGCTTTTGGACACACACAGAGCTCTAAGAAGACAACACAAGAATCAGAGAAATGCAGTGCTATATAGTAGTGGTATTTTAGAAAAAAGAAATTTCACATCATCTAAAACTTGAAAATAAAGTGTGCAGAAAAAAACGAGTTTGATGTGCTACATAGGGGTGAGAAAGGAGGAAATGCTGTGGATATACAATGATGGAACATTACACAATTTGGAGAAAACAGAATTGCAGTGGACAACCCTGGCACACCCCTAAGAAATGCTGAGTTCAACTGTGGACACCTGCACTACTACAACAATACTTGAAATGCCGGACTACTAAATAAAAAGTGGTAAGACTGAAATAATTACAAGGAAATTATTTTTAATAGTAAAGTTCAATATACTATTAGATATGGACTCCAAGGAGAAACAAAGCTATTCCACAGATCTTCTAGGGCTACACTTAAAACACTAAATTAGACCCTTACCTGCTTACAATTTTCCTCTGTGCAGCTGGTTTTGATTGTTATGTATATCTTTCAATCAAACTTGTAAGAATATTTTGCCGCAATATTGTTGTTAAACTATCCATGTTATCTGCCTTTTTTATTTTTTTAAGTGCCTGTCATTCCTTGGCTCACAGCTACCTATGTATTTTAAAGGCAACCGGCTGCATGCACAGCCATCTGTTAATATTCCTCTTCTTCCTAAGGCTAAAAGGATTTACAGCCTGAGGGCCATATCAGAACACACCAGTCACCTGCAGGCCCTAAAAAATAAAAGGGCTGCATGTGTGAGTTTGAGAACTAAAACTGCCACACTGCTGCAGTTGCTCCTTTAGTAGCCAGCAGGACCTCCAGCAGGACCTCCACCTCCCAGGCCCATTCCCCCCACCTCTGCTCCTGCTGGAGTGATTCTGTGGGGAATTCAACATGCTGCTGGAGAGCACAGGCAGCCAGACAGCTATTTTTGCCAGGACTCCACACAAAGAGCCCTGGTATGCAGCACTCACTCGAGCCAACACAAACATCACATCCGTGCTCCATCAGAACACTTGAGTCAGTAGCAATAAACCCAAGCAGCTGAACTCGCATCATCCTCTTGCAGGAGGCATCTCTTGGTCTCTTAAAAGTAAGGAAGATGGCCTTTACATATCTCCAGAGGTTGTACTCACCCAGATTCTTCTGCTGGAGGCTTTTATATGCTGTTTGGGCTACTGTAAAGTGTCATATGAGGGGATACCAGCAGAGAGGAAAAGCAGAAGGAATCCAGCAGATAGGTTGGGTCTAGATATACATACCTGCAGGGAACTGCACACTTCGGGTTGGGGAGCGAATTAGCTTTCTCCTTTTACTTCCTTCCTTACAAAGTCGACGTTGGTGACAGAGCCATAGTGACAATACTTACACATCAGACTTGCAGTTTCAATTAAAAGCAAAATACAGTGATGTGTGTTGGAGAGAGGTCTTACATTTCTGTCTAAAAAATACAGTTTATAGATAGCCTGACATATCAAAAGCAGTTTAAAAAAAATTACAACTTTTAGTCGACCTTTATTTATTAGCTCTCTCAGGCTAGTTAGCTAACATATAGATTTTGGCCTTATCAATTCAGTTGAGAGACAGACACATACCAGCTTATCTATCTCTGCTGTTCCGTATCACAGATGCCTCTTGAAATCAAAACTATGAAGAGCTTTTGGAATCAAAATATGTTTTTTCTATGCAGTTCCCACAAAGGCAAATACTTTTCTGAAACAAGATACTACACAAGAGGCTTTGTGGAAGAGAGGGCTTTCCAGTGCCTGACATATACAGATGCATAAATCTTGTTGATATATCTGCTTGCTTTATGTGCTCATGAGGAGTTTTCAGGCTAGTTTAAGATGCCGATTTATCTGAAGTCATACTGGCAGAAGGTAGGGAAAAGGTCTTGTTCACTGACTGTAATTAATATCTGGGCTTCTTAAACAATCCCTGTTCACAAGGTAGTGGGCAAAAGTAAAATCACAGTCCCCATCTCACATTATTTTTTCTCTTAGTCAAAAGTAAACATCAAGTGCTCATTGCTAAAGGACAGAAGAAAGCCTTGAAAGTAAGACTAGAGCAACAGCATGGATAAAAAGACTTCTTCTTCTCATCCAGCAGAACAAAACTGAGGTGGAAAAAAACATTATGGTGTAAATGTGGTGGTTTAACACCAGCTGGGAATTCAACTCCAAATAAGCGACTCCCCTACCCCAGCAATGATGTGCCTGGTATAGAATAGCAACTTAGCCTGGCCCCCACGGCTCTAAGCTCTGCCCCAAGAACAAGCCCTGGACAGACACCTTCTCTTTTCTCCTCCAGGGAAGAGAAAGGAAAAACTGTGTTTCAGATTGTGGGATAAATTAAATTCAGCTCAATGCATTCCCAAGTCTTTACTATAGCTGATGTTACCAAACAGACAGTGAAACTACTGATATTTATCTTATTAAATCAGTGTTATCAGAGTGATACAATATGTAAAAAGAAGCAGCAACAATACAACTCTATTTAAATAAAGATCTAGTCACTGCCAATCTGCAGTAAAGGTAAACTTAAATGAATTTGGTTGCTACATCATTTTCTAAAAGGATCAAAATTTTAACAACTGCAGTTAAAAGCTAAAATATGATTAAATAGTTTTTGCTTCCTCTCACACTGCAAGGGCTGAAGGTGGCTGCTGGCAGTGAAATTTGATTAAAGCTGTTTCTTTGTCCTACCAGCTAAATGTATAAACTATCTGCACAAAGACCTTTTCTTTACATGTCTGCATACAGGTTGGAACAACAGCCTAATGACTGGATGACATATGATTTCTTTCCTAGATTACTTGATGAAAGTACAGAAGAGAATGCCCAACTACATCTATTTGGTAAATTTTGCAGAAGGGAACAAAAAAATTATGTATAATAAAAATTTCCTACTTACACAGCTCTGAACACTCATTAATCATTTGGTGCTATTTACATGAACACACTACACTCAAATGTATGTTGCTGCTATCCTGATTACATCCTCCACTTTATAAGCCTGAAGCATTTTATTTTAGACGACTGTAGATCTCACCACCACAGCTGTGATTCAAAATGTATTAGCCAGAACATGCTACCAAAAAACCCAAATCTTTGCATGTACAGTAGCTGCTATCTGGAAGTCCTTTGTAATTAAAAGGACAAACAGCTATCTATGGACAAAAGTGGTCAACCTGGAGTCAACAGTCAGTGGTTAACACAGACTATTCCATGTACTCAGGCAACCTGCAACTGTGACAGTATCTATGTCAGGCTCTTTGGCATTTATACAATCCAGAAAAACACTGTTTTCACTGCTCTCACCACTCTGAAAATCTGACCAAAAAACCCCACAATAAACCACAACAAGGATTTCTGCAACAGAGAAGGGCCTGACACATGCTACCCAGACTTGATGCAAGCCTCAGGAAGAGGCAGTCTGTGCCATCTCTACCAGAGCAAGAAGGTGTAGGAGGGCTGGGAGCAAGGGACACAGCCAAGAGTTCTGTGTGACAGCGGCCACAAGGCGACAGCAAACACACAAGGGACCTACACGGTGCAGGAGACTCGCACCAGTGAACTGGTCAGATTTTGCACTTCCTTCCAATCACAACCTCTTCCTGACACAGATCCCATAAAATTTTTCTTCTCCCTCCCCCTGCCTACCCTCGACTTCTCAGCTGCCATTAGATCAGTATCTGCCCAGCTGCCTTTTTCCTGACAGTGACTCATCATTACTTCTTTGTAGCAAGAAGGCTGCAATCAGGCATATGCTACAACCAAACTCAAGAAACCTCTCATCACAGGTTTTGAACAGTGGTAGTTAATGGAGCATATCAGAAACAGTGGTCCAAAAATAAAGAAAATAAATCAGTTCTTCAAATACTGCTTGGCCTAATAATTTCATACTGTTCTGTGCAGTCATTCAAGTATTGGTGAAGAACTAGCATATGCATTCAAGGGGATTCACCTAATCTTTGATACTCATTGACTTTTAGCGCTCTAATATAAAATGGTTTAGTGGCCAACTACTGTGATGTCTAAGATTGCCAAGTCACAAATTTAGCAAGAGTAGTTATCACACTAGAAAGCATTAAATGCAATTAGATTTATGTGGCCTGCCCTAAGCAAGCCACAAAATTCATTACCTTAAAAAGCGACTCTAAAAATAAACCAAACTGCTCAGGTTTTGACATAACATATTGCTGTGAATGTGACCACTTCCAAGACTTTCAAAGGAGAAGAAGTGCAATGGAAAATATCCAACCCTCCAAGAAAAATGTCCTCATCAAATTCTTCTACCTCTTTACACTGAAACCCTCATAGAAAACAATACAATGTTAAACAACAAATAATTTCACCATGCAATTGTTTTCAGGACAGCAAACAGGTCTTTCCACAAATCTACACTTCCTAGTTTATAAGAGGAAACACTGTTTAGAGGGAATTTTCAGCTAAACTACATTGTAGAGGAAAAGTAACTTCAAGGACAAACTTTAGTACAATCACTGTTTCAGCAGAGCAGCTGGTAGGAAAAAGCGGGAAGAAAGAGAAATTAGAAAGGCTATCTATCACATCTTGAGAACACTGCATCTCAGAAACTGCATCAGTTACTCACCTGCTCGGTCATACAGGATGTGAGATCGCTGGAGCCCCTCCTTTACATGCTCTTCTGTTACCAGAATGCCATCTGCAGCACCCCCTTTGGTAGTGTTCAAAGGAGTGGTCCTTCCCGCTGCTACTCTGGCCTGAACTGCCAGCTGGAGCCCGTTCAGCCCAGTCCTGGCATCCCCGTCGCAAAGATATGCGAGTGTGTTCAGAGCTTTCTCCTCTATGTACACCGGGAATCTGCAATGGAATAACCACACACCCTTAGCCCCCATCACACTTCTCTCCTTGTCTGTAGTGCTGGACACTATGACATTTCTTTACAAAGTTTCTTGAGACACAGCTGGATTTAAATTTGTCTTAACTCATCCTGCAGAGCCAGGGGCTGACCCTCTTCCTGCTGCTCCAAGCCTGTTAAATACAATTGCATGTGAAAAATGTAGGGCAGGAGCTCTCATCTATTTAACCCCCTTGTTTTTCCTCACCTCATTAAATGCAACGAAAACTAGGGTTAGGTTTTTGCCAGAGCCCAACTGACACAGCCAGCCGAACTTTACAAGGTTTTACTTCATCAGCATTTCACTGCTAGCACTTCAGAGTCCTTGGTGGAAGAACAGTGGAAAGGTAGGAAGGTATCCAAATGCAGGCGAGAGAATATAGTGAGTTATAAAGTAATTAGCATAAGGTTTTGAACTAACTACTAACTACAGCAAGAGGTGCTATCAGCTGTTCTTTAAAAAGCAGTAACAGGAAGGATTGTTCACAATGCAGAACACATGCGTCCTACCTTTTCTGGTATTACAACTTAGTCACCGGGGTACAAAAAAAATCTTACTAGAAAGAAACTGTATCCCAATACATGCCCATCACTCTTCTTGCCATCTACTGTCCTATGCGTGCCAGAACTATACCAAACACATGAAAAAAGCCACATTCCAGTGAACTCACAGTCTAAACAAACAAGTGACTGAGATTAGCTCACTTGCTTGGAGCATGATGCTGATAGCATCAAGGTTCTGGGTTTGATGCCTGTATGGGCCATTCACTTAAGAGTTGGACTTGATGATCCTTGTGGGTCCCTTCCAGCTCAGAATATTCAGCGATTCAATGAAGATGGGAAGACCTGAGAAATGTAGCAGCAGGATCCCCTGAGATCTTCTAGTGGGTCCATGAAAAATCTGTGAGAACAACAAAGCCCTCAAGTTTTGTCTCTAGGTTTTCACCTGCTGGGCTGCAGTCTCTGCTGTTGGGGCACATCCAAACCAGTTCACCTCTGCAGGTTTCACAGGCACCCCTGTTGAGGATTTAACCCTCGAACCTCAGTTATGTAGACAAGGTAACATCTAAGGTATTGCCAGGCAGAGGGTGTAACCGATCTGATTTGGAGACAGCAGCTAATGGAGCTAAAGCATGGCACTAAGTAATGGCCCTAACTGAGCCACTTCTAGTAGCTGGACTGTAAATCAAGAGTGACAGGTATCAGTAGGGATTAGCACATAGAGCTTGGTGTGAGAGGCCATTTCTTACGAAGCTCTTGTGTGACAAATAATTAAGGCTTCACAACAGCCCTGCACTTCCTTTACCAAAAGATATGTTACTATTACTACCAGTGGTGTACAAAAACGCAATGTCACGGTTCCCAGACACGTGTCCACTAATTTTCATTACTTGCCTTCTCTTCCTCCTTGCAAACCCACTTTGCATTTGTCACACAAAAGAAAAAGGCTGTAGGTTCTGGAAAAATTTCAGCAGTTAACACTTGAGTCCTCTCATGGCCACACATAAAAAGGAAAAGCTAGTAGAGCTGCAATCTTAATTAACCACTGCAAGTGAAAGCTAACAAATGTCTTCTAGGGCCAAAACCCGTGCTGCAGAGTAGACAGTAGAAGTCACATCCTGGGAAAAATAGATCTATATACACAGGCATCTCGTCATGACTTCTTTCCATCTCCTTATTTCTCATGTATTTGATAAATCTAGAAAAAAAAATTAACACATACATACAGTGACACTTTTGCCAGTGTTTCAACACCATCTTTGAACAAGGAAGCAGAACAATACAACTGCACAGGGACTTATTCAGTCAATTATCTTGAGCATCAAATTCCTTGAAAATCAGGAAGCAACATTCACCCCTCAGCACTACAGATGGGCACCAGATTTTTCATAAGCAATTAAAAAAGCCAGCAAGGAAAGCAAAAGGTCTTTTTAAAAGGCAGGCACTCACACAGACATCCGGCTGCTAGTATCTCCTTCAACAGGAACAACCCCAAATATAGAGCGCACTGAGCAAACACTTCTCATAAACCAGCAGGGCATGCTGAAGAGAAGGCTTCACCTGCAAGGACTAAGCTCTTTGCCTGCTGTTTGCAGAGAAAAACACCCTGTGCTTGAGGCCTCCTCACAGTGATACCACAACTGCAAGTGGAGGGGAAACATTGAGAACACTAAAAGGCAGGAAATACTTTGGAAGAAGCTAAGTACAATCTGTCCCCAAAAAAGTTGAGGCCTCAGAGCACTTTTGCCATTTATCTGCTAATTTAAAGCTGAGTTGTATTCCTGTCTCTTCAGTTTCACTATAGAACTCTAAGTGCCCTGTTGGCTCAACATAAGCAATTCATATTACAGAAATTGAAACAAGTATTCACAAGGAAGTATGAAAAATTTGGTTACAAGCAAAGGCCTTGTCCATTTCCATGGTGAAATTTCATTTGCAACATAACCATAACAGCAATTCCAATCCAAATAATGCATTATGTATTGGGCCGATACAGTCCATGCATACAATAGCATGACATGCAGGACATGATAAAGAACAAGAATAAACAGAGAAAACTTCCACACACAAGCTGTTTGCATGGCACATTGATGAGAATCACTGAATAGAAATAACATAATGCTTCCCTGTTCTCAGCTCCATGCACACTCACTATTTAAAAATAATAAAATGTTAGACTCAGAATAACTGAATTCAGATTTTTTTTTCTGAGCAATTAAAACCTTAAATTCCATTTTCTGATGATTTAGCTCTACTAGATAGGAGTCTAATTTCAAAATCAGGATGGCAATTATTTCAATATCTTGGCTTCAAAAAATCACTTGCTGTATTTTACATTTTTAAACTCATCCTCTCTTCAGAAGCTCAAGTGCCCTACTCCCTCCCGCTTTACCCAACTTCTGCACTCAATAGAACTGCAAGGCAGAATAACTTCCATGCTTTCTGACTTCTTTCCAAGCTCCTGATACTCTTACAGATGGGCAATCCCATATTTTATTCAACTTCCAAAATTAACACCAAACACTCACTGGATGCCAATGGTCAACGCTGGTACCTTGTAACCGATGATACTTGGAGACAAAAACAAACAAGCCAAAAGGGACATGCTGGGATCCATCACTCACTGGGCTGAAGGTGATATACTAGCTCAAGGAATGGAAAACTACCACTACAGGATAATAAATCCTTCTTCCAGTTCCTCTTTATCTCCATAGCCTCAAGACAGTTTGTGCCAAGAACCAACATGAAATGTATGATGAACTACCCATTAAACCCATACAGCACTGCAGCAATTGGGCCAATGACAAGAGAGCATAAATAATATCAGGGAGTAAATACAAGGAAGCCCAAGCAAGGAGAACCTGTCGGATCAAAGACTTAAAAAATAAATGAACAAAACATGAGATAAACGACTCACTGCTTCTTTTCCATATAAATCAGTACTTTCTTACTTTTATCAGGGCAGTGATTCTCACTACATTCACTCCCTGGCAGATTGCAACACTTTTACAGGCAAACACAGTCCTTCAACTGAACTACTGCAGCATGATATGCACGGCTCAGTGCCTTACAGAATTGTCTTCCAGTCTTGCCTCTCACCTCAGCAACATATTTCCTGCAAGGAAATTGAAGGGAAGTTCCAGTTAAGGAATAACTTTCAAAAAAGTATTGAACACCAAAGATCCAAAGGAATTCCATCTTCAGTGTTGTGATTTATGAACCAGGGAATTCAAAACGCGCCAGAACTTGTAATATAGCCAGTAACAAGCTGAACTGCATGATGTCTGGGCTTGCCAACAGGAAACTGGGGTTCCTTCCATTTCCCTCAGCTGTGTGCCTTCTGTGCTATCTAACTTCAAACACATTAATCAACCATCCAGTTTACTGTCTGACTTCAATTAGAGATACCACTCTGAGGGCAGCACTTGAATGACAAAAATAAAAAGCCAAGAGGAGAATGTGGCTTCTTCCACACTGACACAGTACAAGTACAGCTTGTGCTATTACTGACACAGCATAAACTGCAGAAAGCACAAGCAGTTCCAGCAATAAAAAACATCTTTAACATTGACTTCTTACTTTTCTTCATCATGAGAATGTTTCCTCCTTTCCTGTTTCTCCATCCTTCAGCTTGATTTACTGCAGACTGTATAGGCACAGTTTGAGGGCAGTAATGCTGATGAAAAAATAACAGAAAGCACATCTTATCCTAAAGAAATCCAGTAAAACATAAAAACTGTCAAAGAACATTTATGAGCCATTATGACATAACAAATAGAAAGATACCGAAGTAGGTAACACCTCCTGCTAGGTGCTTCAGCTTTAGACCAAGAGAAGGCCACAGTGGAGTGACAGATACTCCAGGTGATCTAACCTTATCAGAAACCTGCAGCAATGGTGGAAGTAAGATAAGAAAAAGCCACCAAGAAAATTTAAGGAAACAGATTTGGGTAGAGCACACTTTCCTTGCAGAGTGCAGATGATGAAATCCACT
Organism: Vireo altiloquus; assembly: GCA_013396875.1. NCBI lineage: Eukaryota > Metazoa > Chordata > Aves > Passeriformes > Vireonidae > Vireo > Vireo altiloquus. The sequence goes on along the minus strand of VZRF01010392.1, from coordinate 1,296,102 downwards.
GAATCACTCGGGGATGCCTGTAAAGACTAAGGAAGATTCACCTTTACCTTATTCCTCAAGGTAATAGGAGAGACCACAAAGAATTATCCTTTCCTTCAAAATCTCTTTTAGGTAAGCCATCCTGTCAGACAAGTGATGTGATACTAAAACCACCTGATTAACTGAGGCCAAGCAGCAAACACAGTACTTCATACTGCACTGCTGTGACTTGGAAAGGGAGACTCACAAGGGAAACAACACCTAAAATTCAATGTACACATCTCTTATGCCTTCTTGCTAGATCTCTGCAGCATTTTCAAAGTGGGTATACCCCACAATTTGGGGACATGCTGCCTTACAGCTCCTTTTCTCACTCTGGAATAAAGATGAGCACCGTTAACAACCAAATCAACTGTAATTGGTGATTTCCATTTATTCCTCAGGACCGCATAAACAGCCACCCGCCTGCATCTAACAACAATCCTGTTCCGCAGATGCAAGGGGGTAAAAAGATGAGACAGCTGCTCCTACAGAGTAGTGGAGAGGAAATGAAGAGGCAGAAATGGTACAGACACTGAAGAGAGAAGCAGGAATTAATGAGGAAGCCTAAACAGAACCACAATAAGGGACAGGATGGCTTATAAAAATCTGAACTTATCAGCAACAGAATGTAGGAGGCCAGATCACAGGCCTAGATCACAGATCACAGATCTAGGCCCAGAGCCAGATCACATCACGCAAGACAAGAAAGACATACAACTGCAACTAACCTTCCTCAATTCAAAACCCCACTTTTATTTTTAAATGCTTGGATCCCATGACTGCCTTTGGAGTGTGGCCCTCTTTCCCCATGGAGAGATTTCTGAAACTCTGTTAGTCTGACAGACTTCTTTCAGTCTGATGAAGCACTGTGCTGTTTAAATCATCCATAGCTATCGGATGGTTACAGACATGGAGAGTCTAGTGAAACTCAAACCCAAACAACTGCAGCTGAAACTATGCCTTGTACTTTAATCCTGTACAGAAAGAAAAGTCTCTGAACCCCAGTCAGGGTGTAGTCACAACCACAGCTGTGCCATTAAATTAATGCTGACAAGCAGTACTGCCTTCTCTTCTAAAATTCACATTACTACAACACATAAAAGCTACAAAAGAGTAAACCATAAGGCAGGGTAACCTAAAAATAGAAAAAGAATACCTTTCCTTACCTGCCCTGACCTCAGCATTCATGTTGGCAATTCTTTGTGCTTACATTCTGAGGTAAAGTTAGGCGGATTCCCTCTCATTGTTTCACACAGTCTGTCAATCACCCCCATGTCAATGCACTGTAAATTAGCAGGAGTGCAGCCAAGAACCAACGCAAAGGAAGCGTAACAGCTTCCATGTGAGTACCACAGTACCACAAATTACTCTTATTTGTCAGCCTCCTGTTTCAAAGGCTGATAACGTCTCTCGTAGACAAATCTGGATGTTGTTTTTTCTAAGACTTTCTCAAGTGTTTAATGTGAATTTATCTGTCTGGACATTAAGGAGGCGAGATTTCTTAAGACAATCTATTAACATCCCCCAGCAACAGCCTCCTCTCATCACAGGATATCCTAAAACATAGCACAGGACTTATCCTGCTTCTTGATAAGAAGAAGGAAGAAGCAGCAACATCCTCCCTGATCTTATTAAAAAAAATCACAGAAAACAACAAACTTTGGCAGACACTTCCAAATTAAGAGGGGATACCCCATGCACCACTTAATGGTAACGTGATACTTTTACAACTGGTAGCAAGAAATAACACACATTAGAACATGACAAAGACCCAGTTACAGGCTTCCACAGCAAATCCTCAGCAGCAGAACAGATTTAAATATCCTGAGAGCGTGAGTCAGGAGTTACAGATCCAAGTATAAAATTCTCTCCTAATCCAGATGGTGAGATTATGTTTTGGATGGAGAGAGCCAATGCTTTGAATACTCTCTCTCCTGTCACTCCCGCCCCTGCCATATGCTGCCACTTCTTTTCTTTACTATCAGAAGTGGCTAGGGTTTCTCTTCCCACCCCCCAACTGCTTCATTCTCTCCCTGGCAGGCAGTCAGCTCCTGGGGCTGTGCATGTTAACACCCTGCAGCCCATAAAGTACTCACTCCGAGCTCTTGCTGCTGCTGCCAGTCACAGGGGTGCCGTGCTGGTCGCCCTGGCCCAAAACCTGGAGCCCTAAGGACCTGACAGCCCTCATCAGAATCGCCTCCATCGCTTCAACCGAGAGCTTCTCCAGGACGATCACCCGGCACCGGCTCAGGAGAGCGGCGTTGACTTGGAAGGAAGGGTTTTCTGTGGTCGCTCCTATCAGGGTCACCGTCCCACACTCGACGTGAGGAAGGAAAGTGTCCTGAGCATGGGAGGGAAGCAGAAAGAGCTGATCTCAATCAATGACAACCTGAAACATCCCATGTAAGTAGGCTACACTTTTTTTGTGTCTTGTGGGACTCTGGGTTCCCTACTGATATGACAACAACACTGACAAGGCAATTCAACTGCACAGGTATGAAAATGATGTCATTTCACGCGCCCAACATTTTAATAACAAATGATTGCACTGAGAATGACCCTATCAGCTGAAAAGAAATAGTGTAAAGATATCTGCAAATTTTTAGTTTGTTTGACTTTGGTTTATTGCATGGTAACAAGAAGAAATCATGAAATTGCCTTGTCAAGTATAACGAATAGTGAGGCTACTCCTAAATATGCTTTGAAGCAACCTTTAGGGTTACAATTCCCTACCTAATTCTGTAGGATGGTTCAGAAAACTACAGGAAGACTACAGTATAGATCAATTTAAAAACTGCAACCTGTACTACAGAATTCAAGCTTTCCATGGCACAGCTGGAAAAAACTTATACCCAGGAAAGGAAAAAGAAAAAAAAGCCCCAAGTGATGGCTGCAGTGTTATCCTGAAGTACCATGCCACTACTTATTTTTTCTCACATGGAAGAGTGGACAACATTAAAATACCCACCTTTGGCACATTTACATTCCAGACCTTTCCAAAAGTAATACAGAATGCCACCTCCCAGATGGAGGCTGAAATGAAGATGGGTGCAGCAAACACTACTCACATGACTTTGAAGAAATAAAATTTCATAAAAATATCATATAAAGACTGGCACATGAGTCAACCATAAGTGTAACTCAGCCTTTTATTTAAATATTTGAATCATAATAATTAAATGTTGGTTGGAAGTTAGCTAAGTTAGTAGTTAGCTAGCTTAGAAGTTACTAAGCTACTATGGAATTATATTTTGTGTTTCTCCTAAATTCGCCCACTAAAAGTATTACATTGAAATCAAAAGGCCAAAGGAAGATGTCACCTTAAGGCAAAGTAGGAGGTTTTACAAAAGTGCTGACAAAGGCTCTTTTAAAAAAGCAGTGTAGTACAATACCTGCTGAGATTTATTGAAACGATGGATCTCATCAATAAAGAGGATAGTTTTTCTCTTGAAGAGTCTTTTTTCATTCTGGGCTTGGCTGATGACATCTCGAACATCATTTGTCTTGGCACTTGTGGCCGACAGTGTCACAAACCTCGTGCCATTCTTTTTGCTGCTGTTGGCTATGATGTGTGCCAGTGTAGTCTGAAATGGCAAGAGAAAAAAGCTTTGTAAAAATTGTTTCGGACACAGAAAGTACTAATTCGAAGGCAATATGTAAAGAACAAAGCTATATATTTTGGACATAGGGACAGTGTTGACGGTTTACAGAGTATGGCATTTTAGCTCATGTTATTCTAGTGCATAGAAGACTTAAAAACTTCCTGCTAGAGGTAGCTGCCAATTCCTCTGCTGCATTTCCAATGCCTGCACTTTTACAGACCAGACCCAGTGAGCCTCAATACTGAAAAGGACAGCACTGACAGCTGTCCCCTTTGTCACGGAAGAAGAACTCTCTGCCAAATACATTTCTGTCACAGAAGACGGGCTGACTGCAATTCCCTGTGCAGTTATTTTGCAGAGTATGTTAATGGATAAAGAGCCGGACTACCCCAAGACACCTGCAGAAGAGTTTACAGTGCAACTGCATGTGAGAAATAAAAAGCTAAAATGTTATTAACATTTTATAGTTCTAATACACAGAATAATGAAATTAATCAGATAGCAGCTTCTACAAAAGCATGAGAACACTACCACTAAAAAATGACATTCATACTGAAGAAAACATAACTCTTAAATCTAAATAGTCAACAGTAATCAAATGCTGGCTCAGGGAAGTAAACGGCAGCTGACTGAACAAACTGGCTGGTTTTAGTGAGCAGCTATGTTGTTTTTTCTGTCCTTATGAACAACCTCTTCAAATCCAAATTTATTTATAGATAATTTCACTTAGCCTACCAAAGCACAGAAGCAACCTCCACCAACCTCCTGGGTAGATTTATTACATTTGAACATATCACAGACATGATTTTCAGACTTTCCTTCACAACCCTTAGTAAATACAGATCTATGCCCCAAAAGTGTGTATCTTTATTTGAAAGAATTGCTAGAGAAAACAGGTGATTCTTCCATCAAGCTCACTCTTAAGAGACGGATCCAACAGAGACGGAAGACAGGAGAGCCTCAGCAGATGAGGAGTGGGACAGATGTCAATAAAACCACCTCAGAAGATATTCCAAGCGCTGAGGTTAGGACAGCAGGTGGTGTCAACCTGATCCTCCCGCAGGGAGGCTGCAGAAGCAAGCACCTGCCACTTGGCTACCAGCACTGCTGCAGTACCCTGCTCTGTCCCTTTAATGGGTCTCCTTGTCCCTGAAATGGCAACCAGCCCAAGTTAGAAAATGGGAGGCTAAGGAGAAGGATGTATTGTTATTTATTCTTGTTTTAGTTTTAGTAAGGGCTTCCTGATTGCCTCCAGAAGTGGTGTCACTTCAGGTCCTGATACAAGACTCGCATCCCATGTCAGATCCTCTCTTGCTTCCTGTAGCTCAAATCACCAGCCCATCCTCAAGTTGTATCACTGCAGAGGACAAGACTGGAAAGACATTTGGAAAGCATTTGCAGCAAAGCCTAAAGATATCTGGAAGAAAAATCTGAGAAAATAAACAAACAAGAAACTACCCCCAAAAAACTAAAGAAAACTATCTTTTATACCAAGCTACCAAATTAAAATCAAAACTTTTGTTTCCTAACAAAAGGCCATGATTCAAAATGTACCTTCAGAGGATGTACCCATGCCTTAAAAATCTCTGAAAGCATATGATGATCTCTGAATGCATCAAATTTGAGGATAAAAAAGGAAAAATGTATTTTTTCCTTCTCTAGAAGTGGCAGTGGTGATAGAAGGAAGGAAAAAAAACAACAGAATAGCTATTCTTCTTATAGCTCCACTTGGACTGGTAGCTCACATTGTACCGGGTCATTCAGACAGTTTTTATTGACAAAAAAAGCAGTAAGAACTTTGTTTTGAACACATGCACAGGAGTCCATATTTCTAACTCTAATTTAGGGGGAAAAAAAAAAAAAAAGACATTTGTTTAGAAGTTCCTATTAGACCAAGAAACTACTTGAAATCTGCTGCACAGATCTCAGTCAGCAGATACTTCTCCCGCTCTGCCAACTTGTGGGTCACCAAAGGTTGCAATAACATACATTGCCTTTCAAATGCAATGTTTGACAAGGACAGGCATGTTCACAGCCTCTTCCTTCTGTTCTGCACAATCAATCATTCAGCAAGTCAAACTGCCTATCACATATATGACAAACTTTCCCTGGTCCTCTGAACGACTTACTTCCCACGAGGTCAGGTTTTTTATGCTGCTTTTTGTTCTACCACCTCAGGCAAAAGTCAGTAACAAGCTACAATTTTCTCCCTCTTTGTTACTTCAGGTTACAACATAAAGGAACACATAACCTAGTGGAAAATTCATGTAAGCAAAGTAGCTTAAGTATGAAGGCACTAGCACAGAACAACTATAACTCATATGCTAGACTCCTAGTTTCCCCAGGGGCAATGTATTTAAGGGACAAAAAGAAAATTAAAAATCTGATATGGAATAAGGCAGAGGAAAACACACTGATTATCCTTCATCATTTACAATAAATTTTGAAGTTTGATTCTTACCTTGGAAGAGAAATCTTTTAAAATAGTGACACTGATGTTACAATTTGATATGAATGAGTACATCTGTATCAGAACCTGCGTAACAAGCAGCACAAAAAGGAAATCTAAACAGTTAATGTGTCCCTTTTGTTATATAGGTGTTTCTTATTTAGCTCATGTTTTTTGCCTTATGGGGAGGAGCAGGAATATTGTTTCCCATAAATTACGGACTGATCCAGTGATCCTGCAAACTAACTTTTTGCTAGCGTCACTAAAAATTACACCTTACAGAGCTCATGGTGTAATACTCTTGCCCCTTCCAGAAATCATTTTTAGTTCTCTTCTACTACCACACCAAACTATTCAAACTTATAGCTATTATCTGAAGCTTTGTGCTGAGTATTGTGAGATCTTACTGACTTAGCTGTTTAGACAAAGCTGTTCTGAAATACAGAAACATATTCAGAAACTTTCGAAGCATTATTCACCAATGAATAACATTTAACTTCAGCCTGTGGACATTTATTTCCAGACCCATTATCCACAGAACAAACACTTAACTACTGAAACCCTCCTTCAACATCCTGTACACTGATTTGTGTCAGACCAAATGAGAATATCCTTTCCCAAAGGCAGAAACTGTCTGAGACTTACAGAACCCCCGCAACCAAACAAAAAGCCCCCAAAAAACCAAACAAGCTTCCTCTCAGCAAGTATGCTATCAGATCTTCCAGGCTTTGATACAAATTATGGATGAAACAAAAGTAACCCTCAAAACATGCTTGGCTTCACACACCTGCCCCCGTCAGCAGAAGAGTCACTCAGATTTGCTGTTTGGTTAGCTGGGTATTTGTACTAGGAGATTAGAATTTTCTGTATACCCAGAGGTTTCCTTGATTGTGCAACACTCTAAGTATGAACTATTTCCCTCCTCTCTGCACTGCTACTAGTCAATGCTACCTCATGCCCACGGCTGGAAGAAGACAGCAAAAAGCACAGACAAATTAAGCCAGTCTTATTGATACTGATGTTCAATGACTACAGTGCCTGCTTAGAAGTAAGGCAGTCTTTTTGATTTTTGCAGCCTTGTCTGAGGCCATTAAACTATGCCCAACATGTTAGTTCACCAAAGCTCTTCATAGGAATGAAGAGTGGCACTGCTCACTTTGGAAAGTGGAATTGAAGAAAACTGGGAAGGGATTAACATATATGGTTAGATTGTATGAAGAATACTGTGAAACCTAAGGTCCTTCTAACATACATGCTTCTTCCAGAAAGTTGGGAAGTTTTTAGGCTCTGCCAGGCCACGTTTAGATCTGACCATCAGACTGACCATCTGATCTGATTTGGCCATCTGACCAAAACAGATCTGGCACCAACCGGCACAAGCGCAGCGCAGCATGGATTATTCCTGAGCAGGGATAATCTAGCTGGCATGTAGGTTTCCCCAACAAGTGACTTTCCTGGTTTGTTTCAGCAGAGCAAACCACAGTGTAAATTATGTTTGTGGCAGGGATAATGAGAGACTGATAAGCCTAGTGCAAAACACAACAGGCTAGTTACACCTACAGACTTGTAGGGTCTAAGACATGTTATCAAAGTGCTGAACTAGCACCCCGATTTTCTTTGCTGATGAAAAGACCATGAATTGACCATTCTTTGACCATGAATTCCTGGCTATTTTTCGCTCCTCCTTTATTCTGGCCAGGATTTCTGTATCTTTGTTTACATGGTGTTGCCATCAATGGCTTCCCCTCGCTCTCAACCCTCCCTTTGCTGGAAGCAGGGCCATACTGTGGTTGCCAAGCAATCAGGAAAGGCTATGCCTTGAGGGAGACACCAACAGCACTCTTGGATGCCACATACGGCAGCAGCTCTCTGGGATGTAGCTCTGTGGATGTTCTCTGTACCACACTGCGTCACAGGAGATAAGTCAGGCTGTGTCTAAAGGAAATTGGCAGCATAGCAGATGAACATGGCCTGGGGACACTGTCTATAGAGATAAACACAATCAAAGCAGCAGCAGTTGGCATTTACATAAGGGCAGATGCTATTCTTACCCATCTTGTTTGGTTCCTCACATCCCAAATAGCCCACTGAGATACTCTGGAGGAGTGTCACTGAACAAGAGCCACAGCATGTGCTTTACAGCACTTCCAGAATCCAAGCCCAACCAAGCATAAACAGATGCAAGGTCATTGCATAATGTTTGTTGAAATGGAGTTGTACCTCCATTTGCTGTATCCTGATTTGTGTACTTATAGCCCAACTGCTTTATGAATACAATTGTACTTTCTCTTCCAGCTCTCTCTTCCTAGAGAACTACTCCAAGTTTTTCCTGATTTAGATTGGCATAAGCAAAACCAAGCACACTGTATTAGAATACTGCTTCCAGGCAACTGCAAAGACAAACTCATTTTTCAGAGTTGTCCTGGACTTTCAGTTTACAATACTGTAAAAGACATGATGCATTTCCAGTTAAAAATACATGCTAATCAATTGAAAGGACTCACTGCTTCAAATGGTTCAAATCAAGCCCCAAGCCATATGAATAAGGGAAGAAGAAATACACTCCAGCAATCAAACAGCCTGTTAGGTAACTACTTGAATTGGTAAAACAGAAAGCACTGGAGCGAAGGGATGATAAAGACATGGGCAGCACAACTTGCTGTCTTGTGTTTCAATGTGCCATTTATTGAATACAAACAAAGAAAAGAAGTACAAAGGAGTCCTAGAAATAAAATATAATGTCAGAGAAGATTTGATAGAAACATTAAAGACCACTTACTGGGGTTTTTAATGTTTTGCACTCATATCAACACAGCAAATTTTACCTTATTACTAGAGCGCAGACATGAACCTCAGAAAATCATCCATGAATGCTCTTTGCCTTATCTTCCATAAGGAGCGGGTTCATGACACTTGCTATCTATTTTTTTCTTGTTAAACAGCAGACATAAGAGGGAATGTTTACTGTATTTAAATACAGAATGTTCAGGTTTATAAGGCTTAAACTTCATCTGTGGCACCAAAATTATTCGGTGCTCAAGTTACGCTGTGTCCCCCCGCTAACTCTTTACTAAAATTGGTGCCCCAATGGCAGACATGCAAAAATCTAAATCCCTGTATTAAGGTGCCATAAATCACAGTGCAGCTTACTCACATTACATTCGGATTCATACAGGCCTTTAAAAATCTGCATAGTCAGGATAAACAAGCTAACTGTTCCTAAGTTAATAACCACGGCATCTCTTTGCGGCAGTGTTTCTTCTGGCCTGAGCGTGGTCAACTTCTTAGAGGCAGAAAATAGGCTCTTGTGTTCAACACTTAAGAGAGACAAAAGTGCAAACAAAAAGTCAAAGTTTTTTCAGCCAGAGCACCTTGGCTTCCTAAGAAATGACAAATTCAAAGTATAAAGATCATGTTCCCTTAAAGTCAGAGGACTCAGTAAAGCTAGAAACTCAAAAGAAAAGTGGATCACAACCCAGTTTTGTCTTTTCAATTTTGAGGATGCTTCCGTGAATATCCAAGTGCAGCTGAGGCCAAAATTGACTTGGGCAGTGCAGTTACATAGCATATATATATATATTTACTCCAGTACCTAGCTTTATTGTTCTCATGATAAAAATTCTCCAAAAATACTCTTGACCTACAATATGAAACATTGCATTTATAGCACTTTAAGAGGCAGGATTATTTTCTTCTTGCTTAGAAAAAGTCTGTTGAACTACTGTTTCTCATAAAGGTCCAGACTGAAAAAAAATACATGAATTGATTTGAAATTTGGCCCTGATGATTTACTCCACGTTCAGTTTTCTGGGTTTTTTTTTGTACTTAGTCCTGCTCTATCCTTTTCAAAAGTATCAGTTAGCATGGCATTTGGCTGTAGAAATGGAAGAAGGCATAGATGGGCTGCAATAACCAGATTCCATGGGCAGCAAGACCCTGAAGAAGTTTAAGTGTATGACCATCTTACACAGCACTTCTGAATTTAGACCAACATATCTAATTATGCTCCTGTTTTAGCTCTTTGCTAGGCAGAGCTTCGCATGTGGCCTTGTTACATATGAAGCTACATGACACTTAGTATTTTCCCTGCTGGAAAGGACTGTACTTAATGGAAGAAGTTTTTGCTAATCAGTCTAACCAGGTCCTGAGGCGGTGAGAATACTTAACTTCTCCTCCACAGCATCTTTCAAGTTTTCAAGCACTAAGTTGCTTTCTCGTGAAACGTTCTCTTAGACACATTATATATGTAGAACCTAAACAGGAAATGAATGGGATAGGCAGGAAAGCACAGATCTGCTTTTCCATCTTTAGGCAGACTACTTTGCTTGCATGTTAAATCTGTTAGGAGAGGAATTTTATAAAAAAATACCCAAGACAAGGACAGAACTTTAACTCAGACGGACAATATGATTTATGGGGAAGAAGGCCTGAGATAAAACAATACTCTAGCACCATACTAGAAATACTGATAAAATTGGGTGAAGGGGCAAAGTTCAACTTTTTGCAGAAGGACTTTCTGGTTCAGCCAAAAATGGATGTTTCATCAGGAGCCAGCTTAAAGCGCATAGACTCAAAACCCTTTGCTGAGAATGAATAACCTAGAAAGTAGATGAGTTACCCAATAGCTTAAGTAATTTGTGAGTAAAAATATAACAGGTAAGTTGTGGAACTGTTCTTTAAGGGATCAAAAGGCACAGAAATGATGCAAGTCAGACAACTGAGGAAGAAAAGAATTTAAACTGTGAAAAGCAAGCTTACAAAATGCAATTCTGCATAAAGCATACGGGTGAGGAGGAGGGGTCATATGAAAAGACAACAAAAGCTGTGATGCTATAGGCATAAAACAGATCACCTGTTACTCAAAGACACCACAGAAGGTTCCTAAAGAAGACCTGGAACACAACTGTTAAGCTGTCACAAGCTCATGAAAAAGCACTTCCACGGTCAAAGCCAGGTGCATCCATCACATCACAGCCCAAAGGCCACTGAAGTCAGTGCCAGTCTGCAGAGACTGTACTGCAGCCTTTCCTTTGCTACCACTGTACTCCTACAGCTTTTTTTCCTGAGCAAAGAGGGCTTCAAGAAAGAGCAAGCACATGCTGTTGACAGAGATTACCAGAAACAAAAGGCAGGAGAGCAAAAATACAGAAGCAAGCCCCTGAATGTGTTACTCATTCAGCAAGGAGAATTCCTATTTATTAAAGAACTGAATTCCACTTCTCTCTCTGGCCATCTTCAATCAATCCACCTCCCCTTTAATCAGTTTTTAGAAACTTATTACTTTCAGACACAGCTCTTCTTTACCTTCTTATTACTTTGTTATTTTAAAAGAAGTGGCAATTATTTAAGTTCACTAGTTGGTTATTTTCAGGTGTATGTCATCTAACCTAAACAACCTGCTGCACCATTGCTAATGGTATTAATCTAATTCTAATGCCTGCTCCTTATTTACTGTGACTGACTAGCATTTTTATTCAAACACCAGACACAGTAAGTAATTTTTTATTTTTAAGTATGCTAAAAAGAGCCAGCTGCTGCTCTGTCCTTAACTTCCCTGCTAAGCATTAACTACTTCCCCTATCCCAGATTTCTCAAACACACTCTCATACAGCAAACACACCAAATTATAAATATATGTGAAACTTATTGCTGCAAACACATTAGACTGACAGAGAAAATGGTGTACTTTGTTTGCCCTGCCACACCACAAATCTGAAATACATGGAACAACAGGACAAAATTAAGGCAAGATCTTAAAGAGTGCTCAGCCACACCTGAGGAATTCCTTTGGTCCTTGTCTCACAACTGTGAATCCTTTTACTGCTGCGCTAGAGAGCCTTTAGGGATTCACAATGGACCCTGGTATCTTAAAGGAGGCAGAACAAGAAGATGCAATGGTCAGATTGTGCAAAGACCCACCAGCCTAGAAGTGTCTGAAGGTGGATGAGTGCCTGGCGATAAGGCTACCTCCTTTCCACACCAGTGCTGCCTTCTTTCAGGGGCAAGAATTCGTAGGCTAAAGCAAACCCAGCACTCGCAAACTGTGCTGTATTAATCTGCTGGTATTTCACCTTGTTTCCCAGACATATTTACAGATTCTGTGTTGTTCCTGTTTCTCAGCTTCTCAACCATTAACTGAACCACGGCTTAGGTTTTAGGTACGGACTTCGGAGCTACGAACTCTGAATTACCTGAAAGCGAGAGAGGCCTTGTGTAACCAAAGTGCAAATTGCATGGAGTGGGGCTGGTGGGGGCGGCCCAACTCTATTTTATTCACGAGGCAGGTTGTATTTTTTGTAATCTTAAGTGATAACTACTGGACATCAGCCAACATAAGGACACTATGAAAGAAACCAAGAAGACAGAGGGGCGAGAAAAAGTCAAAGTCCGGAAAGTAACAGGTTTTAAGTTCAGCGGCCTCAAGAGGCACGTGAAGCAGCGCCGGCCCGACCCCGCACGCTGTGAGCCGGGGCTGGGCTCTCGCCGCCCGCACTCACCTTCCCGCAGCCCGGCGGCCCCCAGAGGATGAGGGAGGGGATTTCGTGGGACTCCAGCAGGGACCGCAGCAGGGTCTGCGCCCCCAGCACCCGCTCCTGCCCCACGTAGTCCCCGAGCGTGTCCGGCCGCAGCCGCTCGGCCAGGGGCTTCCCCTCCAGCTTCTGCGCCAGGCTCTCCCCGCACAGCGCGGCCGAGCATCCATGGCCCGGCTGCACGACGGCCTCGTCCCGCCCCGCGCCGCTCCTCCCGCCGGCGGCTGCCGGGCTCTGCCCGCCGCCGCGGCCCNGGGCGGCGGCGAGGCGCGGCCGCTTGCTGGGGGGCTCGGGCTCGGGCTCGGCCCCGGCGGCCTGCAGGCAGCCGTCCAAGTGCGGGTTGATGTCGGCGCCCGGCAGCTCCCGCAGGCACACGGGGCACTGCACCAGCCGCTCCTCCTCGGCGCCCTCCGTCGGCTCCATGGGCTCCCGCGGCCGGGGCAGGAAGCGGGGCCGCCCGCAGCCCTTCGGGAGCTGTAGTCCGCCGGGCCCGCTCCCCTTCCCCGCCCCGGTAGCGAGGCTTTCCTGCGCATCGGGGCCGTGCTGAGCAACACCGCCAGCGCCTCGGGACTTGGGGTTCCACCTGGTGTTTCACTGAAATGTGTGAAAACTTCATTCTCTGTGCAATAAACCACCGATAAATTACTATTTAAAAGAAAGTTAGATTAAAAAACCAACCTTTGAATTATGCAGAATGCAAGGCTGGTTGTATTTCAAAGATGGGCACAGTAAGTGGTACCATTCGCATCCTAATTTACGACCTGAACTTGACCCGTTGGTAATTCTTTCCATATTACATCTTGTTTTCTTTCTTAAAGAATATATTTAGGTTTAATTATACACCGTGACGAAATAGTTCCCAGCTTGTAAAATTCAGGTCAGTCTAATGTCAGCTGTATTAGGAGGTAAACAAGCCTGGCTACTGCCTAACAGTACCCCCAGGCTTAAAATTTGAAAATGGCTGGTTAGAAAGTGGCTAACAGGTCAGAAATAAAATTTTTATTGGAACTGATGATGGAAGCCAAAGGAATTTGTTTGAAGCAAAGTGCTACAGCCCATCACGTAAACCTAGTTCTGACTGAAGAGATTACAATCTAAACCCAGATGTTGAAAGTGAAATGGGTTGTTTATGGGTTCTACTTTTTGGCTAATACCTATACGCCTACCCATTTCTATTCCCTTCCCGTTTTATAAACATTTACTATATTGTTTGTATTTTTATAATGCAAATAAGTTGATTTGCTGCTATAGGGCAGCAGGACCATAGGTATGCATTGCCTGTGCTTACAGCTAGGCAGTGGTTTTATGACATGTGTAGTCTCCGAGTGTGTAAGTGGAAACGTGGTTCATGAAGCGAGATGTTTTGCTTGAAGTGAGAGCCTGGCTTGCTGAAGATGACCCATAAGAAATTATCTCCCAGGCCAAATCTAGGGAATGTAAATGACTGCGTGAAGGTTTTCACCCTCCTTTGGAGGAAATGGAGCTTCACACCATGTGAGTCAGTTTCCCATTGCTCAATGGTACATGACCAGGGTGAGATTTCTTCTCTGGGACTATGGAGGAGGCACTTGCAAACAAATTTCACTTTCCATTGTTCAGCTTTTTGTTTCAGGGATGTATTAAGATAATAGTTGTGGAGAGAACAATCATGCTTGGACTAAATCCTACTCTCTGCTTGGTAGTAGAGCCCAATAAGACATTTGAGCTTGCCATCCCACTAATATTTTCCCAGATAACTGACTCACGAGTCAACTTGAAGAAACATGTCCTTTAATTAGGACATGTCATTCTCATTAGATAGATGGCCACATTTGGTGATCAAAGCACAGAGGATGATGTGCTCTTTGAAGAGCTATGGAGACCCTGAATCAGCTTTCCTTGGTTGCAGTCCTGTCAGGCCACAAGCAGTCTTCACAGCCAGGTCATACTAATCACTGTGGGATTAGAGTAGCTGCAGACACAGAGGTAGCAGGAGGGTATCTGGAAACATTTCCCGTTTTTTCTGACAGCTTTTGGTTATATTGTATGATCCCTTGTTGTGGAGTAGATCAAATGATCTGTAAAATAATGTCTCAAAGGTCAGACTGAGCTGTTGGGTATTTCCCCTGCAATTGCCAGAGCCTTTAGGAAAACCCACGAACCTGCTTTTGAGAAATGGGAGAAAAAAATCTCAAAGTATTCTTTCAGCTGATGGCAATGGAAATGGAGGGATGTCAGAGCTGTGAAAGCTGGTGAGAGATGCAAGAAGCAGCAGACTGGACATTTTTACATACTGGGTGCACAACTTCTTCAGATGATGAATGTGTTACAGTCCCGTGATGGTGTCCCTGCATCTCCCATATTAACAGCACAACCTAGGCCTACAACAATGTGGTAGCAGGAATCTCTCTGGAAGGCTCATTTGAAAACTGCGAGCTTACATGGTTCTTTGCTGTTTGTCATCTCCACATGTCACCACTATCCAACCATCTCCTGTGTCACATGGGATAGTGTGTGGCATATTTCACATCTTGGAGGGCTAACTGTGGGCAGAGCAGTTAGCTGGTATAGGTACACATTTAATCTGCTGCCTGTGCACAGATGTGGGGTCAAAATACTGAGGAACATTTTCTGTTAGAAGGTGTTTGGGTAAAAATAGCTGATTTAATTGGGTCTTTGGCGTTGTACACTGAAAGCTGGTTCTCAGTGCTGCCAATGACTGAAATGTTCTTAATTACACCATAATAAGTTATTAATTACACCATATAATTTATGGTATTTATGCAAGTTAAATTGAAAACTATGAGCTGTGTAATGAGATTTAACAGATTCAGCTTTCTAGAGCTGAGGCATTAGTACTGTGCTTTTGTAGCTGGGTTTCTAGTACAGTGAAGGAAAGGTTGTAATAACAGTAATAGAAATGTTTTGGTCCTCTATTTCCTGGGTATAGAAAAAGATGCTAAGTAAAAATTTAGGGTAGTTTCTCTAACTCTTTTAAAAAAACTAGTTGCTCAGATGGAGATACATTCCAAATGTAACCAAGTGATTACTTGAGGTGGGAGCCCACCACCTTGCTGTGGAATAAAAGCCTTCTACAGAGAGTAGAACAGTCAGTGCTAACAGCTTGACTTGCAGTGGCCCTCCAGCCAATCCTACCATTAGACAAGGCTCGATGATCCTACATCCTGTACGTTCCAGGCACATCATGAGGGCCTGCAGTGGGGAACAACCTGGCTAAGGACTGTGCTCTTCTACAGCCTTCAACAGAGGTCCAGAAATTGCCACCATTTTGGCAACTACCTATTTCTGTGGTACAAGAAAGTGGGAAGAGGGAAGGACTATGTTGATGCTTGTATTACTTTGTTTAGTATCCAAAATCTTTCTGGACTTAATAGCAGGGCTCTTGTATATCAACTTGCTGGAACCGCAGCTGAAAAGACAACATGTTGCTTAACCCGAAATGTTAAGCAACAGGGAACCACTGAGATGGCTAAAAAGTGAGGAGTGCTCCATACACAAGGTCTGCAGCAACAGCAGTAGGTATTGATTTCATTGCACTCAACAGTTCCTATGAATAAATTAAATTGTATTGGTCTTGTAACCTGCTTGAATTATCTGATGTTCAATGTAGAATGGTCTCTGTGAACAGCTAGTGCTGTATACTGTGTATTGGTTCAGCAGGTATAAGGAGAGAGAGTTGAAATATAATGTGTTGCAACAGTAATTTTCTAAGCACAAATGCATGAATAACACTGAGACCTCTTATTTGTCTTTCTTTTGTACAGCCAAGAAAGAGGAGAAATCAGAAGTTACGAGTGTTCACTGGTTTATGAATCTAAGGTGGAGAGGAGAACAGACAGTAAATTAACTGGACATAGTATGAAGCTACTTAAGATTAACAGGCTGGAAGAGATAAACACACGATTCAGCACAAGCAGACTAGAAAAAACAGCCTTTTTTCAGAGTGTGGAGAAAATGAAGATGACTAGAAGCTTTCAGGAAGAAAAATTCAGCGAATCAGATTCTAGAACAGAAGATAAAAAGGTAACTAACTGCATAATTAATTTTGTTTTCCCAAAACACTGCCTCTTTCTTTTTTCAGCTAGTTAATGAGTTTGCTATGTGTATTTCCCATTAGAGTTGAATTTTTTTATTGTAATCTGTGAAAATGTATTGCAGCTGTGAGAGACTGTCTTAAGATCTGATTATTGAGAGATGCCTCTGCCCAAATTAAGGTGCAAATGAGACCATATGCCAAAGTCAATAGTATAGATTTTATTTAATTATGAATTTGAGGTGAATTCCTCAGTGGTGGAGGTCCTGAGGTCATTCAACACTTTTCACTATTTATACATCTTAGCAAAGAAAGGAATTACGGTTTTTCAATGTAGTTCATTGACTACACAGTTCTCTTATTCTATTGGTAAAATGATTTCCTCACTTCTAATACTAATCAGTGCACATGCTCAGTCTTTCTCTTCTTTGGTTTGGTGGGTTTCTTCAGTCATGGTTGCAATCTCCCCCTGCCAGAATTAATTTTTACCCAGTCAGAGCTGATTTCAGCAGAGTTGCTGAGTTGGCTTTCCTTGTGGCCCATAAATTCTGCATCCTTTGTGTCCATTTTGAGTGATACATTCTTGTCCCCCATCTTGGTTAACCTCCTCCTCAGTCTGAGATAACTCGGACAATAGTAACATCTTTATCTTATTTCAGTTTTTTGTCACAGTGGCTTAACTATTTGGGGGGAAGCTTTGGTGGTGGCAGATGCCATCTGTTCCCTTACTTGGTGTGATTTTTGACTGGTGATATATGTACAAACAGTTGCTTCTTTACACAGTTCGCCACACTGGGAATTTTTGTCTGAGTGAATTACCAAGTATGTGCTAACCAGATGTCACCTCGGCCAGGTCTGGGAGTCAGCACAACATTGTGGCTCCATTCTGTGCTTATCTTGTGGCAAAGTCCTTCTGTGGCCCTAATAGTGTTTAGGGACTGTTGGGACAGGCAACTGTGATCTTTAGGTTCTTTAGAGACTGGCCAGCATCTTTTAATCTTTTGTGTTCATAGAAGCAAGCACATGTGTTGTTATTCTGAGGTTTAATTACTACTGGACTTAATATTCAGAAACTGTAAAAGGGCTGTGGGGTTCTACCACTCCTCAAAATCAGAAGGTAAATATGGATTTTGTTGGATTCATGTTTTGAAAGCCTTTGTCCTGTCTAACAGCTCTGGAGTTAATGGAGACTGAATGAATCCTATGGAGAGAGCAGATTCCCCAAAGGAACTGAGGCAACTTTGTCCTTTGCGCCCCACTGCCTGGCGAGCAGAGCATGGTTACATGCTGGGCGCCACATTGCAGGGCTAAGTGTTGCCAGTGTAGCTCTGTTCTCCACCTGTCTCCAGTAAGAATGCTGCTGGGCATCATGTGGTCTCTGGTAGGAAAATGACTCTCTGATCAGCCAAAATGTGTTTAGAAATAATAGCACATTTCCTTCTATTATGGGTTTTTTCTGTACGAGAATCTAGAGGAAACAATATTTTTACTGACACATCAATAGGAACTGAGAAAATCCACTTGCAGTAGAAGAATGAGAGATTAATTTCACGTACCAGTTTGTGAAAAGACTTGAAAATTTTTTGCTGTGGCTGTTTGTATGCTGATTGTGCTGATAAGGTAGAGCAGTTTTTCAAGTATTCTTAATATTTTTGTGTTCAGATGATACCTTGGAGTATTGGTGTAAAGTTTCATTAAATTTTCATTTGTATTATCAATTCAAGATGTTGAAATTTTGATACTTCCCAATCTGTTGAGTCACTTCTGTTCAAAATTATTCCAGTCTTCAGTAAGATACTAAAATTTTTACTTTGAAGACATAGAAAGAGAACTTTATTTTGAAACAAACAAATCATCTCATATAAGTAGGATGTGTTTATTTCAGAGAGTTTCATTTAGTGTTACAGTGAAAATGAGAATTAAAAAACCCCCCCACAACTGGGTGGTTGGGGTTTGGAAGATGTTATTCGTTGACTGATGAGATTGATGCTCTTTTAAGAGAGTATACTTCCAGTGTGAAAATAACAAGTTGCACGAGTGACACAGCAAAAACTTCTCTTTCTGCCATGTAGCTCTTCCTGTGATTCTAAAGATCAGCAAAAGGACTGGGAGCTGCTTTGACTGTGTTAATGTATCTTAGCTTGATGCTGAATTGCAGATAGTAACTGAAGGTGCTGGGATTTTTCACCGTTTTGTGCTTCAGTCTTGATGTTTGCTTCTTTAGTCTGATGGTTGGAACTGGCCCCCTCTTAAGAGTGCTGTAAGAAAGGGTAGGGAGGTTTTGGTGGTGCAGTAGAGGAGAAAGGAATACATTTAGAAGATGAACAGCTGGTGGCTAGTTGCAAGCTGGAGAAATAGCTCTGTATTCCCATTTTAGCTCATCAGTCTCCTGGGAACAAGACTTCAAAGGTGAAAGACAATCTAACTGAACTCTGGTAATATACCTCACCAGAGTGAGGCTTCCAGACACATAAACATTGGTTATGTCTCTCCTAAGCTTTTAAAACTTGACTTTCGCCCAGTGTTGTGGTTTGGTTTTTTCTTTTTTTTTTAGAAATTTCTCAATGGGATAAAATATTTGGCCCTAGCTGCCTGTTAACATTGATAAAAGGAAAACCAAGACCTTCTCTTAAAAGTTCTTAGCTTGGTCTGCTGGCCTGATGAGCTGTTTTATTATATTGATCAGGAAAGGAAGGAAAGAAGAGAGTATTGGCAGAAAATATAGTAAACCATGCCCAGGTGTATGCATTTATATATGTAGTTTCTGTGGATGAAGGTGAAAGCAATGACAAAACATCCATTCACTTAAATGGAAATGTGTGGGAGCTTAAGAGACCATCTAGAGGAGAGTGGTCAAAGTCTGTACTTTCTGGAGGAGATAATTCTGTCTGAAACTACCTGATTATAATTATAGAAGAAAATGATCCGCTTCCTCAACACAACTATGTTTCTAGATTTTTTTAAAAAAATATATATATTTATAAAAGGAAACACATTTTTCATCTTTTGGTACAGTATATTTTTGTAAAAAACCACCCAATCCCAAGAACAATGTCATTGTAGTAGTAGTAGTGTTAATAATAATAACAATAATCATCATAATAATGATTTCATAGCTATTAGAAGACTACCACGGAAAGCAAACCCCTCAATCGTTGACCATCAATGATGGGTGGCTGGTGCTGCCGAGAAGTTGTGCCGGCGGTGCCCTCTAGATGGCACCCTTTGCCACTCCAGCTCTCCAGCCAACACTTCCCTCTTGGGGAGGATGGCAAAACACCTCGTGACTAAAGTGCTCCTTCCATGTTTTACGTGTGCTTCGTTCAAATTGCTCTCCCGTCCCCCACTTATACTATTGGCAACACGTGTTTTTGTATCTTGGATGAGTTCTGTCTTTAATGAACATGAAGTTTTGCTTCAGGTTATATGTTAGCAACTAAGAGACTTTTTGTTTTCATGTGTGAGAACCACATTAAAAGAAGACTAAAAATCCAGACCTGTCCTTGACCCATTGCACTTAATAGACACATGAAGGTGTCTGAAGGTGCTGGTCCAAGGGAGGGGGTGGCATAGGGCAGGTGTGAGAAGGTGAAATATTTGCTTTTGACAACAGCACCAGCTTCTGCAAATGTAAATTAATTGTGAAACTGCCACACAATTGGCCCAGCTGCATTAGGTCCCATTGAGCACCATGTTTAACACCTGGGCTACTTTTCATGGCCCAGGGAATGCTGCTCGCTGTTGGTCATCACACCTGCTGGCTCTTCCCTCTGGCTCTTTCCTGGTTAATATCTGGTGTCAGAATGTGGTTCAAGTTGTTTGATCTTGAATTGCTATCTGCAAAAAATGGTCATGAAATTATTATCGAGTGTGGGTGGGTTAACTGGGTAAAGAGGAGCCTGGAAGCTTCTATAGTTCTGAACAGCACTTATATAAAACAGTCTAGTTGCACACACGTGAATTGTGGAGCCAGGGTTTAAACACAAGTCACTAACCCTGAAGAAGATAATTTTACAGAATTTTCTATGCAAAGCTATCCTTTTGCTGATATTCTGAAAACAGTTTAAGGACTAATTTATAAATATTTAGTTCACCTAGAACTACTGGATAACTTCAGTATTTGGTGTTCAGTTAAGCTAGGTTTGGGGATGGCTAGTTGTCCTCTAATTTCGTGTTTCCAGTCAGAATATGAGTCTTGTCTCCTTTGAGCCTTCTTTCACCTCCTTCACCACTACCACCACACCCTTTCTCTAGCAGTTCCTTTCCTTGCAGGTTCTGTGGGGGAAATGACCATGATCCCTTTTCCAGGGGAGGCCAGAGTTATGGCAATATTTTGTACAGATTAAAAAAAAGATCACTGTCGCACAATTAACTCCAAATAACTCTTCTCACTAAAACTATTCAAGATATTGATCTATATATTTTGACCTATTTTTTGTTTTACAGTTTTAGTCAAGAATGGCTTTTTAACAAAACCCTGTAAGGGACTCAGTACATTTGTAGTAAAACTTCTTGACTAATGAAGAAGAGATCCAAACCCTCAAAGCTTTCTTCAGCTTTGGAGTTGAAGAATCATGTCTAAAGCTTGCCTTGGTGTAGTCAGGAAATTGGAAGTGGACTTCAGCCAAGTTTGGGCACATTTTGTTTTACCGAGAGCCTTTTCAGCTTGCTTGGAATGCTGTCATGAGATACGGTGCTGCCAGCCTCAGCCTGGCTCGGCTTTACAGAATATCCTTTTTGTGGTGCCCTCTTCACGTCCCAAGTTCATGGCACTCTCTTGTCATGTGGCAAGGTATGTGTGTGATTCCAGGTACCTTTGTTTTACCTAATGCTCCTAGCTCCCATGCTTGTGAGAATATTTGTCTGTCTTTCTTAGTAAGAAAGAAGGGAATATCAATGTTTCCTCGTTGCTAAACTGACCCTTCCCAACATAACAGCTATATACAAACTCAAAGGTGGCTTGAGAGCGCTCTGGAGTCACGGAAGTCAGAAGCAGACTGGGCAAAGGACAACAGTCATTAAATTTTTTTAATCTCGTCTTTCATTTCCAAATGATGTCATGATTTTTGTAGGCTGGTTTGTGAATTTTTAGCACACGAGATTTCCGTTTCTCATGTTCTTTGCTTATTCACCTCTGATCAGGTAAATACCCAAGCAGAGAAGAAATGACACCATTTCTTCTTACTGCTTCATCTTCTACAATGACTCTTAGTGCATTGTGATTATGGGCAGCTGTTGCATGGAAGACGTATATCTTTATATATAAGGATTCCCTCTATATATATAGACCTGAGACTTTATGTAATGCTTCTTCACAATCCTTACATATACCTTTATATCCTTATATGTTAGATGATAAACCAGAACATGCTTTGTTCCCCAGATTTTTATTTTGTGGTGATCTCTTGAAATAAATCTCCCTGGGCTTACAATGGAACTGGTAGCAGGATTTTTTTTGTAAAGTTACTTACCATTTCCAGTTTTAATACCTTGTTTTTAGTTGTTTAGAAATTTCCCAGATTTTGTCTGCTCAAGCCAATATTTTCCATGCAGAATATGCATCACATTGAGTTGCTCAGGAAAATTCAACGAAAGCATTCTGTCTGCTTCTGGGAATTTTAGGGTAAAGAAGATACTTTTATGATAATATTGAGTGTTTCTTATCCATTTGGTTGAAATAATTTGGCACCTTCCATCCTTTGGATCAAGGAATTGATGGTTGGCAGGTGAGCAGATGCTGGATATGACAAGGGGTGACAGCTAGGACTCCCTTTCTGCATGGTGTTCGTTTGGATAAGGGAGCAATGTAGATAGCCTGCAAGCCCAGGAACAGAAGAAACTAAAGACAGTAAAACTATGGCATTGCAAACTGACCTTTCTATGCATATGCACCATGACACATTTTAGGTTATCGCCTTGAATTTTTTTTCCATTTCTTGCCTATTAAAAGGGAAGAAAAAAAAAAGATTGTCAATGGCCTGAACTGCTGACTGCAAAGGGATTCTGCTAACAGTTTGCTTTCGTTGGAGAAGTTCTGGAATGTTAGAGTAATTGCCTTCAAGTCCGTGCAATACACATCCCATGCAGATCCCTGCACCTGTTTCATGCTTGTCAGTGACCCATCACTTCTTTTCCTTATAGGTTCAGGGAATGCGTTGAAGTGTGAGATGGGATCCTGCTGCGTGTCCGAGCCTTGTCTAGCTAGGTGGTACTTAGAGAGCTGGGGAGGGTTTTGAGGGTGCCTGCCAAATTGCATCTGCTAGAGCAGGAGAACCAAGTTAATCAGATGATTAAAATTAAAGGGATGGATCTAATCCTGCAAAGAAATGCTTCCTGGATTGTAGGTAATTTCTGCCTTTTGGCTTCATATCTCTGGCAAACCTTGTGGACTGTGTTAAGCTGTGGAAGAAAGAAAGGGATCTCTGCATCTGGAAATGCACAGGTAGTAGATATACTTTTAATAAATTAGATATATTTCACTGCTCAGTATCAGTATTGTTTAACTGGATGAATGCTGCTTGTGTTCGGATGTAGCCAGTTAAAGCTATTTGTTTTTTCATGAGGCGGCATTTATGTGTCTCTTTCATAATGGCAGTATCTAGGTCTACCCGGCAGTAAATCCTAGGCAGATGATGCGCTTTTCAGGAAGGTGCATCTCTTCCCTTGCAGCTGAAAGGCATTGTCTTGCCATTAAAACATCCTCTAGTGACCTCTACTGGGTGCAGTACAAGGGAGTGCCTCAAGGTTACGTACGTGGCCATGGTGGGAGTGAGGTTGCCAGCCCGTCTTGCTGTGGGACTCAGGGATCCCTAGTAAGCCCCTTATTTTCCCATTGTTGTCAAGTGAATGTAGCGCTATCTCCCCAAAGAATTAGCATCATTAGTTATTACATCATGTTGCAAAGACAGTATGCGTGTTTGCTGTGATTTCCCAGAAAGTAATGCAGGGATGACCCATCATGTGGTAGCTCAAGAGTTTTTAGAAGAATTCCTAACAGGAAACATTACTTAAACAAAAGAAATAGATGAGTTTAGAAAGGCAAAAACGAAGACACTTTTTTCTAAAGCATCTCCAAGGATGTAGATTGCCAAAATGCTTAGGATTTTAATTAGTTTGCTACAAATTATATTTTTCTTTCTTTCTATGAAGAGTTCCACCTGCAGAATCTCAAAAGTGTTTTCATGTCAAAGGTTTAAGGTCTGAAAAGTCTGCAACCTCACACTTGTATATTCTTCTCGTGTTATCATCCAAAAAAGTCATGACCTATTGTGTGAATTTATAGAAGAATTTTTCATGCATAGTGTAAGAACCTCACAGGATAGTGATAAGGAGAATAATTGAAATATTGCTACACATATCACCACTCAAGATTAATAAGATTCACAAGGAAATCACCTGGCAAATAAGAAAAAATCTGTTGTTGATAGTTTGCATTTTGTCTGAAACTGTTCCTGCACTTGCACATGAGCTTGAAAAAAGATCCACTCTTCTTTATGCCTAACTCATTAAGATTCTGCATTTTCTCTTGAGTTTGTAACTTGAAATGAAAAAGAAATCAATTTTTTTCTACTGTCCTTCCTGTTAATTTCCTTCCATTTGTATTGCACTTCTACTGTTTGACTACAGTCAATTTATTATCCAGTTTTTAACATTTAAGGCCAACATAATACAGTATGTACAGTATCTTTAGTAGCAAGAGAATTATATTCATTGCACTGTGAAGAAAACATGTTTTAAAATATCCTATATTAAGACTACCAGAGATTGTTTTCCAGTCCTTATCAGCATTGAAGTATTTTTTCCTGAATTTGGCATAAGTCAGTGGCTGACAGAGATCTTTGCCAGTTTTGTTGCACATCAGGAAGCCACTTTTGAAATTCAGAGTGGTAATATCTGTCAGACTTTTCCTTTTTTTTTTCTTTTTTTTTTATTGCTCTGCATATGTTACATTTGTTCTTTTGAGTTAAAAGGTCCTTCATGAAGTGCAAGTTTCCGAGGCTCTCTCTTAAGTCCTCATAGATAGAAAGGTGGCATGGACTCACAAGTATTCCAAGGGCAGGGCAAGTGTCCTTTCCAGGAACTGTCAGTAGGGCTGTGCTCATGCAAGGGACTCCTGGGTAATTGGAATCCTTAGCTTTGGGAGGAAATGAGCCAACAGCTGCCTTAAACCAAGATTGTTATGTCATCTCAGGACCCCATGGCATGTCCATTCCAGATTCATCCTTCCCTCTCCCCTTCTAGAGAAGCATTGTTGTCAATTGCAATGAAACTGTTCCTAGAGCTCCCTCGTCCCTCTGCATGCTGATGTGTCCTGTGGCTCTCAGGCATGCGAAGGTTTGGACTGCTGTGATGAGAAAGGCTGGTGATCTTCACTACCATTCATATTTGAGAATGGTTCTTCCTTGAACTCCCAAAGTGAGGAAAACAGGAATCAGATCAAAAGAGCTCTGTGGATTTGCTAATTTTTCTGTGGTTCTGGTGAAAATATGAGTGTTGCTTCCTAAGAGAGTTTAAGGGAACAGTGCTTCCCTTTGGTCATGATGCTCCTTTCCCAAAGAAGTGCTAATTGAGAAAGAAGGTTTAGAGTTATAACAAGTAACTAGCAGTAAGTCCATTTTGTTTGTGTGTGATACCACAGCAGAACACTACTGCCATTGGGAGGTAACTGTACTGTTGGTAAGCAGTGTTTGTTCAGAGGGGTGTAGAGGGCCTTTGGTGATAATTATGTGTGTTATTATGAGCAAGCAGTGTCCCTAACTGGGATTGCATGAGGCTTAGTTCCAATTGGGTCCACTCCACAGAGTTCATTTTCTGTATGGTTGGATAAGGGGGAAGTGAAATGAGAAGCAGGTACAGAGGTGGATGAAGACTATCTCAGTCAGTGACATCTGTGCAGAGACATCTGCAATATGGAAATGAAATTGCTGACTCTCTGTCTAGTGTCCTCTATGTGGCTGTATGCTGAGATCTGAGGGGAGGCATGCCTCTGAACCTTCAGCCTGCTGGATGCCAGCCATTTTGTGAGTGCTCATTACTTTGCAAAGCTCCTGCACACCATTTGGTCCAGGATCTAAAATTAAAAAAATCTGTAGCATCTTCCAGATATCTTCTTTATTTTTCTAGGGTTCATTTACATACAATTCACTTCTTCCTCACCCTGTAGATTCTCCTTGGTTTTTATTTAGATCCTATGAATACTGTGGTTGGAGGCTTGTAATCTTTGGAATATATGACTGTTAAAACAACTGAAAATCAGATCAATTTCAATACAGCAAAAGCATATGTATTTATTTCCGTGTAAAAGATGTTGCATCTTGTCCATCTTCCCTTAAAAACTTCTTTTTGACCTTAGGTGCATGGCCTAGCAAAGAATTCTTTTGGCCATGATCATTCAGAGGTATCTTGTTACAGATTACCTACCCAACTAATTTGTAATATACATGGAGGTCTGGGGAGAGACATTCACACTGTCCCTGTGACCTTTCTCTTCTGGCAGCCTTGAGCAGTGTCTTGTGGATACATTTAGCAGAAGTCACGGTGCAGTAAAAGTGACTTTCCAGCACCGAGTATGGCATGAGAATTCCGAACAAGGGCCCTTGCATGGGAGAGGTCACATTTCTGTTACCTTGAACAGAAACCTCACATGGAAGGAGCATTTTGAGGGGTTCAGTGTCTTCATTTTTCCCCTTATATGGACAACCTGATGTAATTCCTGGTGTTTGGTCCTGCTGTGTTTGCTGAAAATGCTTTTTTTTTTTTTTTAACTCTCCCGAGTTAGAGAAATTGCCTAGTTGCTTATCTTGAAAACATAAGTTTTCATGTGTAAGGGGCATGCATTGTATCATATGTAAGGGAGAATTTTTTCTAGTACTATGTAGGAAGATACTTTTAAGTGCTTATTTGGCATTTACAAATGAAATTCTTGAGAGAAATTGAAATGAGGCTTTATAATATGACCTCGTGCTAAAGAAAATGTGTGGGATGTGGTTATAATACATGTAAATTAATTTGTTATTGACAATAAAAAAAGAAGAGTATTTTTTCATAGTTCCCTGTCTTCAAGGCTAACTAAGCAGACACACTGATACATGAAATCTCCCTAACACCATGCCTGGACTAAACAGTGATAGAGCAGATATGTGGGCAGGTAGGTTTAATTTCATTTGTGACTTTACCTAGGTCTGAGTCTGTTTAGTTTACCTCCTGTGTTAAATAATGGCTGTAGTTGAAGACGATAGAGAAAATCACAGCCTCTAAAATTAACTATTGTCAGGGAGACAACAAGGTATGGGATGATTTTCTCTTGATGCTTCCATAGCCCTTATTATCATCACTACATTTTAAAGGACATGTTCACTAAGGGAATTATTGCTTCTATCAAATCAAACATATTTTGCTGTCTTTCTGAAACTCGTAGTAGAGCCATGTTTGGTAATTCTAAATCTGGAGCAATTACCTAAAGCCTCTTGGTCCTGCATACTAGACCATAATAGAGGCATCCTACATTCTCCTATTTATACCTACCCTGTGTATTTCTTCCAACTCATATCTTAGCAGGGTTTTATAATGGTTTCATAAGAAACCTATTTTATAAGAATAGAAATGTACAGTATGGAAATGTAACTTGATGGTGAGAGCATCTAAAGTGTTTGGGAGTTGAAACATAACTTCATATAGTATTACTAAAATGGAAGAATGAACAAAATTCAGAAGATTAGGACAAATGAATAGGACAAATTGACTAAAATAATTAATTTATGTTTCTATTTTAGTCACTTCTAATCCTTTAAACTGTCTTTTTTTTAAGACAATATTCTAGCCCCTAAAACGCATCTTTTCAGCACTACATCCAAGACCTGTATCTTTAATCTCCCTAGTGTGTGCACTTCATTTTTAGCTGTAGAATAATTCACTGCCTGTTAAAATAGAGAAACACGGAAAGGCATGAATTTGTCCAAAAACTTAAATTGGGCAGGTTTTTGAAAGCATTTTCTTTTCCTTTTACTGATTCCACATTCAACTACTGCCTCTCCTGTCACTGTTAGGTACTGGGCTTGTTAAACAGTATTTACACCACTTTTGCTACTTAAGGGGAACACCTTGTGCACTTAGTGCTGCATAAAAATTGTGCACAAGTTTTTGGTCAGGCAGCAGCTCCAGAGAATAGGCTTGAAAATATTTAGCTTGGTATTCTAGCTGCCACCGATTCCCAACAGATTGATTCAAAATGTTTGAGGGCCAACATGGGACTTACAAAGAAAACATGTGATGCACTATTCCTGGCTCATGCTGTGCCTTAAAAGGTCCCCCTGCTTCATTAGCAGTAATTTCATGGATGGTTAGATATTTCAGGACCCAGTGCAGGATGAGAATTTTCTCCTTATATCCCCAGACAATACAAAGTTTCAAAGTTTCTGAGATTATTTATGGACACTGTGAGTGACAGTTGTCACATCAGAGACACAACAGTCTAAGTAGACAGGCTGTTATGAAACTGAGTGGAGAAGCAAGGGCTTAGAAGGATGGAAATAAGCATCCAAGGTCACCCAACAAATCTGTTACAGATGTAGGGCTGGGAGTCAGACTTTCTGACTTTCAGACTGGGGCCTGAGTCATGCTGCTACTGCAGCTGGACCCCCTTGCAATGAAAGAAATGTCTTGGTTATCACGCCTGTTTCTTATGTCTGGAATTGTATTCTCTGAGACACATTGTATGAAAGCCTTCATATTATCAGTTAGCATTTGCCAAGTGTGTGGGAGATACTTTCTTCCCCCCAGGAATTCTTCAGTCATCTCCATTTCAGCATCATGTGACTGCAGTAGAGTATACTGGCTTCTTAGCTATCTTTGGGTTCCAAAATCATTGAATGCATAATTGAAAGAATATGGGTTGGCAATAATGATTTAAGCTCTATTTCCATGTCTGCCAATCCTCCTATAATTCCCAGGATGGTCCTTCATCTGGAATCATACTCTAAATGTATGCAGTGTCTGGAACGATGAATTTTCCAAAATGTTCAGCAGACACCAAAGAAAAAATTAGACTCTAAAAAATAACCTCCCCTTGACATTATCTTTCAGTAACATTTGACTTTACAAACTGCATTTTTTCTTTTACCTTGGAAATCACAGTAATTTATAAAGATCCATCAATGCAAGGAAAATCAAGAAGAAGAGTAGTGCAAGTCTGTAGTGTTACAAACAACTTTTATCAGCATGAATTTTGAATGAGAATTAATTTGTCAAGGGTAACACTGAAGGTTATGATAAATGTTTTATGGAAAAAAAGCCCCAATGAAAAACCATTGCTTTGGAGCATCTGTTTATCCACTGTTCAGTATCTGTCCTGGTTTATTTTTTTTCTCAGCTTGTAAAAGTATGCTTTGTTTGGTCTTCGTGGTACTACATGTAGCTCAAAAGCTTCATTCAATATTAGAAAGAACTAACTGAAACTAAAGTATAGCTTTCTGAGCTTTGTAAGACATTTAATGTCCTGCTTTCTGTTTGTTAACTATAGTTGCAAACAAGCAAATGCTGTTTGTTCACGTGGAAAGATGGGATTTTCTGCCTTCCTGTAAGTCAAAATAACATGGTGAAAATATGGCCAGAGATGCTTCACCATGTGGGTGGTCTCAGATTACACATTATTTACACTGAGTCTCTTCACATACTTCAAGTTAAGCATGTGCTGAAATGCTTTGTTAAATCAGGGTTGTTGGGTATCATGTATTCATTTACATTGAGGTTGTCTGAGCATACATCCAGTGGAAAGACAATTGCATTTTCAAGGAGGTCATATTCCATGTGCAAATGTAAACAAAAGGAGAATGATACAACAAAGCAGTAACATTATTGTTCAGTAAACTTGTTTTTGTAGCTAGCCTTTGCTTGACAAGGGTAATGCTTTAATCACATCAGAGGATTTTTTCAAGCTTCATTCTGCAGTTTGGTCTTTGCTAGGATTTTTCTGTACCATGGATTATGTGATAAACCTTCAGTTGCTGATTCCTTGAAACAGGTTAAAGTGCATAAGAATAAAGTAAAAGCTAAATCAGGGGAGTGAAGAAAAGCTGGTCCCTTTTAAATTTCTTTCAATTTTTCAGACACTTAGATATCTTGTCTCTTACAGAAGTTTTCAATTTAGATCAAACCAGGCCAAACTCCTTTGGTGTTATTGTGGTTGAGACAAGCCTAGAATTGGTGTGCTGTGTTTCATTGAGCAGAAAATAGAGAAACCTGCATTGGGATGATTCCCCTTCCATATCAAAAAACATAATTTCAGTGTATAAAATGGTGTATTCCAGATAAAACTTGCTCAGCTGTCATTGATTCGTTGTCAGATTTGTGGTCAGGTGGGAGTTTCAGATATGTACTTGAAGTGTAAATTATTTGTTTATGAAGCTGCTTGGTTTGGATCGGGAATTAGTTGAGGTCCTTTATTCTGTTCCAGTGCTTTCATATTTATTTCCCCTGAAAGTTGCTCACCATCTCTGTTTTGTGAGCATTGGCTGTTCCTTCTGATTTCATATCAGTAGGACTCCTACAGTATGAGAGACAGGAACTCTGACTAACCTCCCTCCACTGTCTGAGCACTGGTTTGAAATCAGGAATGTATACAGTACTTGTGCACTGCTGTCTGACTGAATGTGGTGGGCTAGAAAATGTTTGAAAGATTTTTCCCAGTAATGGTTATCTGAATGCAATGAAATGAGAGAAGAAAATTGCATTTAGATGAACTGGGATCTATGGATTACATAGGCTATAAACCTTCAAACCTAGAGGCTTTTGTTTTTATTCGGAACTGTTGCCAAACATTTGTCTTTTTTTAGAGATCCTAATCCTAATGCAGGCAATCCTACCCTTGTGTTCTAAAAAAAACCCTGGGATTTTCCTGAGTTGCAGTAATAGGTCTCCCATTGTGTCCCCATCGCCATAGCTGTTGTTAGCTTGCTGGTGTTCAGGGAGAGTGTCTGCAAGACCGGTGGGAGAGGTGAGCTGACCTGCAAAACGAGGCTCTCATGTACAGGCAGGCACATCTCAACTCTTAGCAGTCTGCCAGTTCCTCTGCTTGGAATGAGTTGGAACCCAGACTTAGTTTGTCTCCAGCAAAGACAAGTCCTCACCAATTAGCTACAGGTGTTCTTCAAATTCTCTGCAAGTGGTGTTTCAGTTCTGGCTCACCTCAGATCCTGCATCCTAAATAACTTTCCTGCAATGTTTTTTTTTCTTTTCTTTTGAGAGGCTGGTAAGGAGCAACTACAGTTTACAGTGACCTCCAGTGGTGAAAACCCTCTTTTGGAAGAAGGACAGAGCTAATAGCCAATATTGTCTGAAAGTCATTCTTCAGAGGGTTTAGGTGATGCAGCTTCACTTCTATAAAGCATTATGCATTATGATATATCATGTTTTCTTCTGTATTTCTGTTGCTGCTTTTTAAAAATTAACCTTGGATTTTTCTTATTTCTGCTTTCTCCTCTCAGAATCTTCTTGGTTTTTGGATTGACAGGAGTTGACAATAGTCCTACTGGGGCCATATTGTATATGAGCTGTATGAAGCTTTGCTTGGTTAGCTGTCTCCTGGTATAATGGCATGAGATCAGTTCTGCTCTTCTTTCCCTCAGAAATCTTGATTTTTTTGTAGTCTGCTCAATGCTCATAATTTCTTTTCAGCTTCTTCTACATATTTCTTTCTGTCGTTCCCATGTATTTACATATGTTGTTCACTGAGGACTTTTTCCATTTTGCTTAAGCAGATTTCTTTAGTGATCTGTATTGAGAGTTGATTCTGCAGGGTTTTAGCCATCTGGCTAGCCTAGACCCCACAAATAGTATGAAAGAGTAGGTTTTTGGAATTGATGATGCTGGAATGTGCCATTGGGGGTGAAGGGAAAATATTTCCATATGCCTCAAGGCAGAATATACCTTTATGCTTTAGAGTCTCTCATAACAATTTTAATAGTGGAATATTTGTCCTTGCCAATGCTAGCTTCTGCACTATGGGCAGCACAGAGTAACCTGCATTCTTTACTCCCATTTCTCAGCATTACTGACCTTTCCCTGTAGAAAATAGACAGCTCTCTTCAGGAATGAAAATGGAGCTGGATTCTACAAAGACCAGTCAAGATGTCAGGTCATTTGTGGTTTCATAGGCGTGGAGAAGAAATTTTTGGGGGTTAATATGACACAGGAATCACGGCATTTCCCAGATGATTTCCATTCTTTTGCACTTCATATACCAAGTAAATGTGCTCTGTGGTAGGCATGCAAGGAATCAGAAATCAGCAGACTTTAAGAGAGCTGCTGTGAATCTAAATTCACATGTGCATTACTTGAGTGGACATATTCTGAGTTGCCAATATGGTTAGACTGGGAGTTGCCTATTCCTGGGAATATCTAGATAAACAGAATTAAACCCAAACAGGCATGAAGATCAGGTTTCAGAAATTGCACAAAGTCTTGTTTGCTGATTTTCTGAACTATGTTTTGCTGATTATAATGGATCTTTCATTTTCATGGACTTTCTTTTGCCACTGAGATGGTATTTGAGAAAATGTTGGAGTGCCTTTTCTTCCTTGAGATGGGCTAGAACTTGGAAAACAAACAAAACAATTAAACAACACAGCAAAGCAGCCCACTGAAAGATAAAGCACAAAATATTCTACTACAAATTGTGCTTGGGCTGGCTCTTCTCTAAATCCTTCCCAAACTGATCAGTTGGGTGCTGTTTTATTTCCTTTACAGAGGTTTTCTGTACCTTTACCACAACCTCAGTGACTGACAGTGAAAGATCCTGTTGTCATTGTAAAAGGGTGTGTTGAAGACATTTCTGCATTCCTTACTCTGGTCTGCAAGGGGCCATCCATGCTTGTTAATGGAAATATTCAAATCCTATAAGGAGGGGTGGGTGTCGTGCTGGCAAGGTGCCAGCTAGTTTCCTGGGAATCTCCCTGTAACCTGCTCCTTGTGAACCCTGTAAATGCCTAGAATTTGAATGCATATTTCTCATGGCTGTGGAGTAAACATATATAAAAATAGTCCATTCATCTGATTTTGCAGGCCGGCAAAAAAGCAAGGCTGAGATTGGAGTTGAGGTGAAGAACTCGTGATCGACACAACCATGGGTGGTTCTGCTGTGGCAGGCATGTGCTGCTCTCCCTGTAAGGTTTCACTGGCAATCTCTGGGCAGTGGAACACAGACATCAGGTTTCATGCCTTTCTGAGAGACCATGGTCCTCTGAAGAGATGCTGATGGTGTCAGTGCAGCCTGAAAAGTTAGAAGACTGTAGTTGTCAGCAGAACAGCAGGTGTTGTAGTGACAAAGGTTCAGACCTACGACATGAAATGTAGTGGTGAGATGGCTGTAGCTGGCTCTGCTCTTGTGGCTTATAAATAATTTACATCAAATCTAACTGGGACCTGGTGTACCTGCAGATGATGATGAGTCCTGTGGGCTTACGAGACTTTCTAATTGTGGTGTTCAGTTGTATGAATGTTAACTATAACGAGTCCATCTCTCCCCAATTGTTTCTGCTCCTTAAATGGTTCCAGTCATATTTCTTTATCCCTGCTAATAATAGATGGGATTTACAGATGGCTCATATGCCAAGGACTTAATACTGAGCACTATCAAAATGTGTCATAGCTTCAAACCATAGTTTTGGATATTCTCCATGAAGCTACGTGTGCCAGTACTTTCCAGAAGTACTTCCTGAGGACAATGGTGTTTCTTTTTTGGTTCAGCAGAGGTACGCATCTTGACAATGAATTGCTTTCTGAGTGACTCTTGAGAATCACAAGACAATCTTTAAGAACTAATGAAAACTAATTAGAATACATGATTATGAGGTGCCCATCCTATCCCAAAAACTGCAGATCTGTGGCTTTGTGTATTAGCTTAAGAAAAAAGGTAAAAGAGCTCAAGATGAAGCAGGGCAGAAACAAGATCTGTGCTTCCAGATGATCATTGTCTAGATAAGATATCTAGACATATCTAGTGAGTGATATCAGTGTAAACAGAAGTTCTGATGCCTTCCTTAGAAACTTGTATCTATCTCATCTTGGATGAAGGAAAGCTGGGATGCAAGCTGCTGAAGCTCTTTGCAGTTTAAAGGCATTTGCAGGGTGTCATGTTTCATATGACGATTATATTTACCCATAGTTTGGGGAGGCAAGGTAGGGAGAGAGGTAAGCGGGAATAGATGAATTTATTTTTTTAATGTTTTTAATTCTACCTGTCTTTCTTCTTTGTATGTTGTTGCCTCAGATTCTTCTGTTAAGTATTTAAAAAGATAAACTAAATTTTAAAACAATTGTACTCAAATAGTCTGTCCTGAGCTTCAGCTGACTAACTTACAGTGCTGTGAGAGGGAGTGCAGCACTAATGAAGCATATGAAACTGTCACTTTGCTATCAGGTGTAACTCTGTCTCTGCAACTTCTAATGAGTCCTGAAACCCTGAGAAACAAATTGCATTATTTATTCATATTAAAGACTATTCGTATTCATATTCCTATTTAAGTCTCTGTTTGGGACATGTAAGTTATTGTACCTCACAGTGGAGTAGGGTATTAAAAGTTCATGTAAATTGTCACGTGTAATGCTCCCTCAGTGCCCTGGCCTGGTGAAAATTTTCCTTGATTTGGATTAATCTGTTCAACTGAGTGAACATGTGTTAGCCCACTGAAATGGTGTGGATTTAGAACCTACCAGGATCTCCCTACTTAACCCTCACATATTCAATATTAGCACATGGATTAAGTCAATGATTCGTTGAATGTTTCTTCATTCTTTGAGAGCCTAAGGGTTGCTGTGCATGGAGTTACTGTGAGGCAGGGAGCATGCTGCCAGTGGGTGTCCTGTCAGGTCCAAACACCCAGATTACAAGATTCAATGGATTTGCACAAAATGCTTCTGAACAGTGACATGAGCACAGTAACAATGTATTTGAGAGATGCAGATGGCTGATTGGTCCTTGATATTCAAGTTAGAGTCATGTCTTGAGATTTCAAAGAATCACGTCTCTTTGGCTGTTACTCATGACTTTGTGTCTATAGCAGTAAGAAATCATATGAGCACTTCTTCAGAAAGTGGAAAGGTTAAAATAGATTGCTTACTTTAACTACCATTACTCAAAAGAGGCATAATTGTTCTTTCTGTTAGTGTGATGCTTCTCCACTCCACTCCAGCTCTGATTATGTCCATGACAGTTAAAGTTGCTCCTGTGGAGAGCTTTCAGAGTAACAGTCTTTGCGTATTCGTGGCCTGATGCTTCCTTCCAATCTCAAGGCTCCTCTGAATGATATTTCTCTATTATTAACCCTGTGAGAAAAAAAGGAGAAACTGAATCGGGAAGGTACTACACAGCTTTCTCAGGGGAATGCATAGTAAATAAGTAGTGACTGACTTTAGTTCCCTGTTATTTTCCCTTGATCTCAAAAATCTGAACCTGAAACAAGATACAAATGAGAGAAAACATTTCCATTTTTTTACTATTAAAAAAATATCCTAGTTTTTTTTCTTCCTATGTTTCTTCTTTCTACAGTTTTGGCTAAGTCTTAAAGCACTGGACATACTGATAATATGTTAAAGAGAAGTAGAAAGTACTGACAGGTTCTTGAGATTCAAATTGGGCCTTTTCAAGTAATCATGCCTTTTCAACTCCTTTCAGGAGCACTTCCATGCAAGTTTGGGATGTTCCCTTGTCATTACATGCATTCAGAATGTATTCCCTGAGAAAACAGACAAGTATTTATATATTGAGCAGCAAGTCAAAGGCACGACTAGCAGCGTCTGGAAAGATTAACTGCACGCACAGAATTGCAGGTGCTGCCTGCCCAGAGACACACCTGCACGAACAAATCAATGCTTGGCAAAGAAGCGTTGGGTTCCCCTAGGAGGAAACACTTTGCCTCCTCTGCCTTCTCTGCGTTAGTCCTCGACACCCAGTGGCAAAGCTATGGAGACACAGCCTCCCTCCCCACTGAGGTGTGGGGTGGGATCCACTCCCTGCTCTGCCACACGGGACCCTTCATTCCTGGCCTGGTTACAGTCCTGATCCCTGACACTTGATTCTGGACGGTGGCAGTGCAGACATCTGAGCCTTCGTGCTTGATCTCTGACACTGGATCTCTATTAGGAAAATTACTGGTACCTGATCTGCCTGATTACAGCTACTTGATATATGGTGATGTTCCCCATTGTGGCATGTTTACCACTGAAAGTAAACTTGAAACAGCTCGTACTGCAGAACCAAAGAATTGAAGAATTTTGCTGTGCTCTGCGGATACTGTGGATGAAACTTGATGTTAAGAAACACCATCTTTTAAGGAAAATAACAGGAAGTAGTGACGCAGGGTTAAAAGGAGAAAAGAAAGAGGAAATATTGAAAAAATCAGTGTGGATCCTGGCACTTCTACCTGCTTCATACTCTGCCTTAACTCTGTATGCTGTGTTCAACACAGGCTAGCATCTAAAACCAAAATTGGCTTCTTTCAGCTTCATGTAAAATTGTCTTTTTATGTCAAGTTTAGTTGATTCTATTTCACAGTAAGTACATTTCAGTTCAGTCAGTGGGTTTCCAGGAGATAGAAAAAACCTTTGATTAAGCAAGCTGTTTAAAATTATTTTGCAAAGAAATTTATAATCTGTAGCATTTGATAAGGTTTTGAATTTCAGTGTAATAATTTCATGCCCTTGAAGAGAGGGCTGCAATAGAAAAAGTGCACTGAAATGAAGAATAGACATGCTTCATTCAGGGTTGCAAGTATTGCTCTGCCTTCTTCCCTAGTTAATTTTACTTGGAAGAGCATATCATGTGTTCATCAGTCTGCTGTTTTCATGAGCCATCATTTTCCAACACATTCCAGTGTTTTGTTTCAAAACTCTTTAGTTAGCTCCAGTGACAAATATTTTTAATTCTCATGTTGGATCATATGAATTGGTGAGGGAATAGAGGCTTGCACTCTGGGTAATCACAGTTCATTTTCCATAGTGTCAGATGAAAAATTTAGGTTAAAAAAAAATGCAGCAGTCATGAAATTGAATCCCAAAGGCAATAAGGTGAGTGAGGTCATGGCAAGGCTTCCAAATGTTTCCAGGTGCAAGCACTATGTTCTAGTGGCAGAAAGAAAGGCTTACAAGCAATAAAGCAGGGATTTTCATGTGAATAATTTTGAATTAGAGGTTAGCCAGCATCCCAGCTGCAGATGACTAGTAGCAGTATCTAAAATTGGGGAACATGAGATTCTTACCCAGGGAGACCTTCTGAACTTCAGTCAGACAGCAACCCATGGCTAAAAGATCTTTGCTGTTGCCTCTGTAATTTTGTCCAATGCCTTTTAATCTGCCCTTACTCCACCACCTCATCAATATCCTGTGGCAATAAGCTCCTCCACAAGTAATTAGGGTGAGAATCTGATTTGAAACTGATGTGCAGTACTTGTTTTGAGTGTGTGTATCCTCTTGCACTGGGAGAAATGGCAGTCAGTCATTCTCTATTAATCTTGTCACAACCGTCATGATTTTCTAGAGCCATGACACTGTTTACAGGTGTATATGTGACTCTTCAGTGAGTATTGAGAGTAAGGCATAAGGATTAGTTAGAAACCGTGTATTTCTTTTAAAAAAAGGGAAAAAAGAGAGAACAAGTGAGAGAGGAATTAACTGTTTTATGAAGCCATTAAACCAGGTAAGCAGACTAATAAGAAACTGAACAACATAGCCTAATTGCAAAGTGAGATTGCTCTGGGAAATTGCCCCACCTTTCCAAAGACTGTGGATTTTTTCCAGCTTGTGAAAATTGCCCTTCCAAAGAGTGAAAATCATATATTTTGAGAAGAACAATCCCTTTCGCAGTGCTCATCTGTGCTGTGTAGGCATAGTGATGAAATAATTTGTGATTTCTGATCGGTTCTCATATATTTCATACCCTCAGGACAAGATTTAATCCATGATTCCTGCCGATGCCATTTTTCCAAGCAACATTCATGAGAGTTACATAATAGAAGTCATGATGAAAATACCATCTGCCACATCTTCTCACAAAACCAAACCCCACTAATTTGTTGATGTTCTGAGATGAGAATAGGCTGTTTCATTGTGCTCTCTCGCTAGAGCCTAACACAACAGTGTAGTAAAAGGAAGGTTACTAGGCTGGCTCTTGCCCAGGATAGCGACAGACATAACTTAAACAATGCTGAAAGCGATGATTCAAGCTTCTGTGATGTTTTCTAAGTTGTAGTGAGGGCAAAAGATGAGATGACTCTTTGCCCCTAGTCCTTGAAACAGTAACAGGACACTTCTTTCCATTTCTCTTTTCCATCATGGCCTGGCGCTGAACTGTCCTGTAGACATTGCTCACTTTTTTCTCTCTTGACTATAGAGAATTCCTACCTTAGGCTAAATATCTTTTAGATGACTAGAGTTATCTTATGGGGTATAGAGGTTCTGTAACTTCATTTTCCTTGTGTTTATATTCAGCTTTAACAGGCATAATAGCTGGCTGTCCTGCTGAGGAAAGGAGGAAAGCCAGATGGTATCAGGGGTATCAGTAGGGTTTTATCTATCTTTGCTTTTCCTTCAAATAGGAGAGAGAAAAAGGATGTTACTTGTATCTGTGATCCCAGAAATATTACAGAGTTCAAAAGGTAAAAAGGCCTGTAACATAGGCTTTCATCAGTTGCATGAAGAGAGAAGGGACCATTTTTATCTTTCAGTCTGCCCTTCCATGGTGTAGAGGCCATGGAAGTCGGCCAGGGGGTTTCAGTATGGAACCCAAAAACTTGTGATCAATTTAGAGTGTGTAACATTAATGGAGTTCTGTAAATAGAAGCAGGCAACAGATGAGGATAGGTCAGGGAAAGAGAGGAAGGTGACTTTGAGGTAAGAGGAGAGTTTGTTTCATAACATGACTGCTCTTCTCGTGTTTCCCTGTCCCAGAAGCAGTCACTAGACACTCAGGAATCCAGATCTGATCTTTCATTAACATAAATACAACAAACCTATTCTAAGCAATGTTATGTTTCTTTTTTTCAATATTAAAAATACATAACTATTTAGCCTGAAACTACTTCAGAATATGCAAAAGATCTAGCTCCTAGGAAATGTTAGTTTTCTTATATTGCATAGGTATAATGTTTCTTGCTCCTGCAGTATTTTCAAGTCAGAGTTTCGTATTGATGAGGTTTATTAAATATTATGCTCCTACATAACACAGGATGTTTGCTGTGGTCAGCTGTGCAATACAGCAGGAGCCCTAATGTTTCTGGTTGCTGTTTCTTTGCATTTTAACCATTCAAAGTTAGAGAGCCTCCAGCAGAAGTGGGGAAGTTACAGGTGCAAGTTATGGGGAAGTTACAGCAAGTAAAACCACGCTGTCTAAACATCATCACCTCCTTTTCTGTTCTCAGATAGAAGAAGAAATCCAGATAGTGATTGAGCCAACTACATGGAGCAAGTGGGAAAAGTAAAAACTCTTTACCTGGCTTTCTTTTTGCTGGACAAGTTTCTAGGGGAGCACTGCTCCGACCATCTGCTTCACTAAGGAGCTAGGCCTGCTTACCAGTGCACGTGGCTGGTGTCCTGCAGGAGTTGTTCAGAATGTGCTTTTCTTCAGTTTCTGAAGGGTTCCCACTCCTATCACACAGCAGCACAGTTGTTTTCACCTGAACACTCCAGAAGGCTTTAGAATTCAGAAGTTCACACAAGTAAGTATGAGCAGCAGGCACAGCTTCTCCCCAAAGGCTTTTCAAAAAGTAGTCAGAAATGCTTCTGGATGCAGCTAATGACATCAGATGATGAAACACTCTGAAACATGACTACTGTCAGCAGAGGTTACCTTGCACCTGTTCTGGCCACCTGTGTGGATAGGCCCTCCTAAATGGTTCATACTTTACTTCTGTTGTCTGTAGCTTAAAATTGTCCTTGTAATACGAATGCTGAATCCCACAGCAAGGACCAAACAAAGTCTTAAAGCCTCCACTTTGGTGGCCTGCAGGTGCATACTGTAACAGAGCTTTAATTTGGAGCAGGTGACAGCAGGAAAGCACAATGTGTGCATTTTGGCAAAGAAGTGATAGAACTGCTGAGCTTCAGTAGACAGGCTGAGTCCATTGGTTTGGTTGCTCTGTGCTCACTGAGAGAAAATATCTGGCCTTCAGCACTTGTGATCTAACTGAAGCCATTCTGTTAACACAAGGCTTTCATTTCAGACTCTAATTTAATAATCCTGACTACTGAATTCTTTAAAGCCTTTAAAGACTGCATTGGACTTTCCAAAAGAAAAAACAAAGAGAAAACTCTGTTAGTTACATGAAATCAGGGATTTAAGAGGTAGGACTGCAAGTGTGTAAGTGATACAATGTGGTAGGAAGCTGAGGCTTCTCGGCAGGCAGCATGGAACTAATGAAGTATTTTTTCCTAAAAAGAAAAAAACGCAGTATTTCCTCAGTATTTACAGGCTGAAACACATTAATATGCAGGAATATTAATGGACCAGCCTCTGTTTTATCTAGCCAACTTCTGTAACACTAGTGTACTTTATTATTTACCCAAACTGAAGACTTATCCAGTGTTACATGTTGATAAAATTTCTGTGAAAAGAAACTTCTGTCTCACAAAAGCTACAGCTGGCCAAAGGAAGCTCTCCTTTTGCTTAGCTTGTTGGCCCAAAGGCCAAGCACTTAAAATCTTACATGATTTTATTTATCCTGTGCATTAAGGTGGGGAAATAGTGTTTCAGTTGTGGGCACTGTGATCCAGCTCTGTGTCCTTTGAGTCACTGTGCTCACCAGATGCCCAAATTGATGTTTGAAAGCAGTTTTCCTGTAGCATCACCATGAAATAAAACCTTAGCTCTTCTTTCCTGAAGGACACAGCTGTTATTTTATTCCTGGCCTGCCTTAAGGAGCAGTGCTTCCCATGAAAAGCACTTGAAGTTGAAAAATGGTAAATGTGCAGCCTCAGAGTTTCTCCCCCGGTTCTCATGGACTGTCTTAACATCTGTATGCATGCTACTTTTTTGGGGACCTTCCTGGATGTTAAACAGAAGCCTGTTTACAATAGCTTGACTTTCAGAACTTTTGTTTCTTCTTATTTAGTGCATTCTTCCTTGTGATACTCACTCTGCTACCTTTAAACAGGTTCTTTACTTACTCTAGAATGCCTGAAGGTTGTTGTAGAGAGAAGTGAAAGCATGGGAGGAAAAGATATCGGTGTTCAGGGATGTGTTTGCCAGGGTCACTGTGGGTTTTTGAAAGTGAAAGAAGCATCTGCAAGGTAAATCCTGCTCAACCTGCATCTGCCAGGAAATTCCTCCTCTGTTCGCAAAGGCAAATACTTGACAGCAAGAGTCCTCTCCCCAGATTTTGTGTAAATGATCATAAGAATATATTAAGTACACACAAAACATCTTTTAAAAATATATTTTTCTTGGAAATAATTTAATTTGAAAATTCTCATGACAATAAAGCCAAGACTGATGCTCATCTTTGGAAGTTTTCAAGCTGAACAAAACCTGGCAAATTAAAACAAAAAAACATTATTCTAGAAGATATTTGGTGAATCTCAGCTAATTTTGTGTATCAGTGTCCTACCAGCTACAATAGAACATTTTAGAACTCACGAGGTAATTCGAAATTGAAGAAGTGACATGCTGAGTCTCTGTAACAACTGTTGATATTCTTAGTTTGCTGAATCTCTTTGGTTGGGCAATGAATGTGGCTAATCTTTGCAGCCAGGTGTCTGGGCATCTGGAATGATCATTTAGTTGAAATATATGGGGTTTAGAGGAGATAAAAATAGGTGATGATTGTGATGGCTTTAAAAGTTCAGCTATAAGGCTGGGAACTTGCCATGTTTCATTTTGGAATGAACACTTTAGGCGTGAAAATAGCTGAAAAAGAAGACATGGAGCTAAAAGGCATTTCTGTTGCTGAAAATATCCACTAGTGCAAAATGGTATTAGCATGTGCACCCTGGGCAGAACAGGAATACAAGGAAAAAGATTTCTGTCACCTTTATTTACCTCATGTCCATTCATTCTGTCATGAAATTGAGCAGAATGGGTAATTTGTATTGGTATAAAACAAATAGATCAAAGGGGAGAAATACTTTAATACTTAGCTTCCTGGATTTTAGGGCTTTTTAATATGGCCCAGAAGTTAAATTTTGGGTAACACCCTTCCTTTGAATTCTTCATCCCTAAAGCATAGAGTAATGCTATGGAAACTTGCCAGGATCAGGTTACAATCTGTTAAAATATAGACATTCACCAGAATTAGCCAACTCTACAGATAAAATAAGCTCAAATTGCCCCTTTCCTAAAAACACGAGTTGCCACTATATTCATCTCATGGTGCTTTTTCTTTTTTCTTCTCCACAGTCCTGGATTCTGACATCCATGCTTAATATGAATGTGCCATTTATTTTGCTTCTTCTGATTCTAGGTTTTCAAGAGATGAGTCAAGGCATTTTCTGCATGCAGCTTTTTGTGCCGATTTACTTAGTTAAAGTCTGTTTAATTCCAACTCTGCTTGCAGTCATACTGGTAAAAAAATGTTTGCTTCAGCAGAGTCTGCCTGGATAAATAACCAGTGCCTGGCTTGCTTACAGAATGAGTGAAATCCTGGTTTTTGATGCAGTAAGTGTATGATACAAAATTGGGCTAATAATAGTTGTGGGCAGTGTTTACTGTTATTCTGAAGAAACAAGCAAGCAAAAATCCACAAAACCTCCTTCCCACTTCTGCACTGCCATAGCTGATCTCACAGTAGAAGGCAGCACAGAACAAACCACCACCAGTGAAAACGATTCATCAGAAGAGCACTGCATTCCCCTCTTTGTCACACTGGGATCTTCACTAGCCTGGTGGTGTAATTTTTGGAGCGTTCTTATAGCAGAGAATATGGGTTAACTCTGAGGGAATCAGAAGATAATTGCTTTTGCATTTTGAGGGTTAGTTTGTAAATCCAGCTGATCACAGAGTGGCAGCCCGAGGCGCACATGAGTCTTGACTGCTCTCCCTGTTGAGCAGGCAGTCACCACAGAGGATGCCCACTGTTTCTGACCAGGGCTCTGATATTGCCTGCTGGACAGCAGGTAAGTTTTGCAGCTTGAAGAACGCTGAGCTAATCAATGTGTTTCTTCTGGAGAGGATAATACATACTTTGTAAAACTTCTACCTCCCAACAGGACAGGCAGCTCTGGGGTTCTTCTCCGCAGCTCTTTTAAAGATCTTTTAATCAGCACAGTTTCCCTTTCTCGCTGCAATTGCATTTACTGTATTTTTAGTATGTTCTGATGGAGCAAAAGGTGTTACTTACATCCAATTTTCCATATAACCACTTCTGATGACTGTCCCTTTCAAGTCTTTTCAGCCTATCCATCCTGAATTAACTTTTTTGTAAGAAAACGCCTTTTGTGGTTTATAAATTTTAATACAGGATGCTAGCTGCCAGAAAGTTTTGGATTGCAACCAAAGATTTTAACCAGTCTACCCAGCAGATGAAATGAGGTACAGCTCCTGCTGCACCTGGAGACAGTACTTCTTTCATTGCTCCGTTTCAGAGTTATGACACCTCTGCTTTAGCCTCAGAAAGTCAGGAATTTTCCTTTAAACAGGCTTCCTGGAAATAGAGTTTTAGGCTATTAATGGGTAATTTATCACACAGTATTTTTCAGCCTTAAGAAACTCTGGGTTTTGAGGTTTGTTTTGTTTTTAGTATAGTTAATTGGGGACAGCTAAGCAAAGGTGAGACTCTTGATGTGATATCTTGACAGCAGGAGATGATAGTGGAGACCAACCCT
The DNA here is from genome assembly GCA_013396875.1 of Vireo altiloquus. NCBI lineage: Eukaryota > Metazoa > Chordata > Aves > Passeriformes > Vireonidae > Vireo > Vireo altiloquus. The sequence goes on along the minus strand of VZRF01010392.1, from coordinate 1,252,665 downwards.
CAGTGAAAGAACACTCAGCACTTTGATGGTTAAGTGCTTTGAACTTCAGCTTTTAAGCAGACTGATGCTGATTTTGGTGGCTTTTTTAATGTGCTGTGCAGTTCTTGTTCATCCAAAGAAACCCATTAACACTGGGATTTAATGAATGAGTTAGTTGTTGGATAAATGTTGGATAAATGTTGGATAAATGTTGCAAGCTGCACTGTGCAACCTGCAGTTGCACTACTTTTCCTGTGCAAATGCTTTTCCACATGAAAGAGATCTGCAGAGTTCCAGAGTACAAGAGATTTCACCCCCAGAATATGGATTTTGCCTTCTGTTACCATTTTAATCTTCAAAGATATTTTCTATGGAAGGATATATAGGTCAATAAACATTTATTTTTCTGCAAAAGGTGGTCACATAAACACTTACAGAGAGGCTGTAATTTGAAGGTGGTAGTATATCTGAAAGACCAGTGCAGGACACCTGCAGATTGATCACTGAACTACAGGACCTCTCTGTAGTTTGTTTCAGGGACTTGCTCTCATCATTTATCATTAGGATATTCTAGGGCACTTAGTTACCAGAGTCATTACAGCAAAGGAAGTCAGAAGTCATAGTTAATTAACAGATCGTAGAGTAGTTACGTGCAAAGAGCCCTGTGGAGCAGTAAATTTCCCTAGTCCTACCTCGTGAAGTTCAGTGCCAGACTTTTCTTGCTGTATGCTCCTGCACTGTATGAAGCTGTTTCCTTTTCTGACCCTAAGCAGAGTTCCAGACAAGGGTTTTGGGCAGACCCCAGAGGAGTCATAAAGGTATATCACTTATGATGCAGTATGTCACTTAATCTTAGGCATACAGTTATTTCAACCCCCATGGTGAAGGAGTCCAACATGACTGCTGGTTGTAGAAATCCATCATTTTGGATAAATTTCCTCATCTATCTTGATGGATCTTTTTTGATTGGGAAGGGTGGGAGGAACGAGGGAAGGGGGAAGAGAATGGTTTTTCTGTTCTACCATCAGGGACATCTGTGAACTTTCAGTAAACAGCATGACTTTCTGAGTCTGGTTCATAGCTTTCATGCTTGCTTTCTAATCTGTTTCAGAGCTGAGCAGCTGTAAGCTTAAACTGTTTCTCAGGGAGCTGTTTTTGTGTACCAGAGAAAGAGCAGATGTGCTTTAGCTCTCACGTGCACTACTGTGTATGTTCTCTGCTTTGTGACTAGCACATCGAAATATTTGAGTTTTTTGGATAGTGGCTTTCCTGTTCCCCAAAGTCTCAAGTTGTTCCTTCTTAGAGACTTATTGAGATATGGATCTTACTGAGACTTCTACAAAAATATTCTGTGCATGATATAAATCTTCTTCAAAATGACTTATTTGCAAATTATTAAAGGAGACAGACTTGTTTGCTAGGGATGTTTACAGTTTATGACCACTATCACAACAGGGAAAAATACAAATATGTGATTTATCTCTAAAACACAATTGGTGATTCAGATATAAAAGATACTATTGGAACTCCTCTGCTATGTGCTCTGGCCAGTCTAACCACAAAATATGCATTTCTGTGGAAAATCTGAGAAGAAAAGTTGCATTTTTCTTGATCAGAGTTTCAGAAAAAGGAGTGGCTTGTTGGTTGGGTTTGTTGTTATTGGTGGTGGTTTTTTTTTGTTTTTTTTTTTTTTTTAAATTTTCGGAACCTAGAGCATTAGAATAGTTAATTTAAACTAGAACTTCATAAAAGTAGGGTAACAAATATTTCCTGACCTTTCTTAATTTCTGAATGAATTTTCATCAGGTGAATGCAGATCAACCATAGGATAAACGCTGAAGACAAAACAGTGTTCAGGATGGCAGGAGATAATTAATTTTAAGGAAGAAAGAAGAATATGGAAGTTCCAGATATATAGGGTAGGGATATATAAGGCATGAACTAGACATTGAAAAGAATAAAAATAAATGAGAAGTCAGCAGAAAAGTGAGATAATTTTAGATAATATGGAAGTTCCAGATATATAGGGTAGGGATATATAAGGCATGAACTAGACATTGAAAAGAATAAAAATAAATGAGAAGTCAGCAGAAAAGTGAGATAATTTTAGATAATCTTACAAAGGTCTTATTTTAACTCACTGAAATATAAAACAATGGAGAATAATTTTGTTATGTGAGCTCCTGAAAATCTGACTCATGCTGTATGTTTATGCAGTTTTTATTTTCTCTGTCCTGAGGTTTTATTTTAAAGAATTAAACAAATTTTTAATAACAAATAAGATAAATATGTTCTAAGGAAAGCCAAATCTAACATTGTTTTCTGGCAGATATAGCATAACTTTTTAACTTGTACCATTTTCACAAATAAATTTATTAAAAAACCACAAACACACACTATCTTCCATTTCTTTTTATCTAGGAAGGCAACTTCTCCAGAAGGATATTCAAGAAAAAATCCCCCTATTTTTCTTAATACTGATCACTTCTAGGAAATGGTAATATGTTTTTGTGTGCAAAGTAACTATATATTTGAGAGAATACTGAGAGGGAGATATAATAATAAACTTCAAATACTTTAAATGTATTTGAAAAAGAGAAGAGAACAAATTATTCTAGTAACCCATGGGTCGCACAGGAAGAAATCAACTTCAATTGCACCAAGGGAAATTTAGATAGTGTTTTAGGAAAAATCAGAAAGTCAGAGCTAATTGTTCAAATACTTGCAGCCCACTCCCCTTAATATATTCCCTATGTAAACCCAATCCTTGCCAGGACACAGGTACAGAAATGTCAGGAGAACACAGGCTGCTTACACATACGAGTGAGGGATGGCTGGAATGTGGAGCATACATCACAGACATGCTGCAAACTCATGCATGGCAGGTGGCTCCATGTTATTTCTGAGGGAAAAACACCCCAGTCCTCCATAGCAGTAAAATATTAACCTGGACATGGGAGTTTTGGAGATACCTTATCTAGAACAACTCAAATTGATGAATGTGTACTGTGTTCTCCAGATAAAGTTCAGTGGTAGCTGAACTTCCACAAAATATGGCATATCCTGATACACGGCTTACAGCCCAGAAAAGTTGGAATGAGACTCTACAACTCAAACATTTCTGCTTGTGTTCTTGTTTATAATGTTTGATGCCAGCAGACATAAATTTATGAGGTGCACTGTCTGGCCCTTTAATTGTTAGGAAAAGTGAAGAACTGAACTGAACTGAATTGAAGAGACTCTGTCTAAATAAGCAGGGAGGGAGAGGGTAACTCCTGGTAACATGGGTCCAGTAGAGCAAGATAAGGTAAGGCAGGGTAGTTAACAGCTCAGCTGTATGATCAGAGGACCAAGAATTGGCGAAAACTTAGTGAACAACTTTTTTTAAGCAGAAAGCAGGCTTTCTTTGGACTGATAAGTTGAAATGTGAAATTAAAAGAGCCACAAATATTATATAATTTTACTGATTAGAAACTGTTTGGATGTTTTGGGCTATGATACTTTTTTTCAAATTTTTTTCTCTAATGCCTATGAAATTGAGATCCAAACACTGTGGAACTGAGGTCCTCCTACCTTTTACAGGCTTTGGGGCAGAACGTGGTAAAAGGTTCCTCTGAACTGAAGGATCACTTTCAGAAGCAGACAGCTAATAGAGCTAGGGAGCAAATAGATGTGCTGGGATAATTTCCTAATGCTAGCCAGCTTTTCATATTTGTGTGTGCAGAGAAAATAACACTGGCAGCAATTTTGAGTTCAAGAGAAATCAGATGGAAAAATTTACTTCTCCAGTCTGTCCAATCTTCATCTATAGCCTGTTTGAATATGTCTATATAAGGTACAGACATCTCTTTATGACATCTCTTACAGGCTCACTGTATCTGTCTGCAGATATGTTAAAAATGTGAAAGTCACAGCAGGAGCAATATATCCATTGGTACTTCATTGCTATTTCTTCCAAATTTTCAATGCCACTACACTTGGAAAATTACATACACTGCTTGAAGGCCTTTTCCAACTGGCCTTGAAATAATAGAGAACTACACGTTAATTTTATTTTATGTAAAAGCCACTCAAAAGAATTCATCATCATCAGGGCAGCAATTGTATAGAAGAAATTAGGCTGTATGGAAGATTATCAAATACTATATCTTTTCTAAGTTGATTAGCAGGTGTTGGTTACACCTGTGTGCAAAAATTCCAAGGATTCAATGTCAGCCTTTGGTGCAGTGGCCTAGTGTTAATATTCTTAATTGTAATATTATGCAATGTTGGGAATATGTGGAATCATGTCATCTTTAAAACTAGTGGAATTGCTTTCTTTCTAATGTATTTTAGTCAGTTGTGGTTTTTTGTTTTCAGTTAATAAAAAGTAACCATTGCTGCACCTCATACCCTTGATTTCCAGCAGACTTTTTAGCAGTTTTGGTGCTGTGCATATCCAATTATCAGTCATCACTAAAGTTTGTGAGATGAAAATAATAATGCTGTTATATGGGCTTATTTTGTGCACTTATGATAGGTAGAGGTGATAAGAGATTATTTTAGTTACTAGGAAAACTGAGTTCAGCTATTTGGTTATTATAAATTTAATAATTTGGTTATTATTATTTACATATAGTATTATTGAATTTCATAGTGTAGCAGTAATAATTCACATTCCTAAGAAGGAAATGTTCAAATACTTTAAATTACACTATTTTTTACAGATCACTTCCCCTTAAGTAATTAATTCTCATTGAACTCCTGAAAATTATCTGGATATGTAAGGTTATTTCAGTTTTACAGGCCAAGAGGCAGGGATCACAGATTTGCAGCTGTGAAGAAGTTACTGGCAAGAGCTTTCTGGGCCTAGAAAGTAAGCTGATGTTAATTTTCTTTCATTTATTCCTATTTTCAAGCCCCTACCCAGCAGTTTGCTCTTTCAGTCCACTTCGGCTTCAGACAGAACTGCTAACATACTGATGAGCTTTTAATGAATCATTTTTATAGTTTGCTTTCTCCCCTTTCAGTGTCTGGCATTTTTGTATGTCATGGTGAAATATTAAATCAGTGGGACTTTACCGATGATACTTGATAATAGGATCTTACCTCACAGAGCTTAAAATTTTTATTAGTGTTTATAGTACTGGTTTGAGGTATTTCACAAAGCATTTCCCTGGACAACTGTTAAGAGATTTAAATGTTTAACATATGTGGCACAACAGTATAACACGTTTTTACCACTGCTATCTGTATGTCCTCTTCTTTTTTCTTTTAATAATTTCTTGCTTTAACAAAATGTTCCTTTTGGAGAGGATCCTTGTGCCTAACAGTCTTTGCCTATGAAATTCCCCAGACCAGGAGTCCTAGCTGGATGTGTGGCAAGGTCTAATAAACCTTTAGCCTACTTTTTTATGTGTGCAGGGAGGACAGGGGACAGGGGAAAGCTGATTATGAACTCCAGCAGGGATGTTACATCCAAAATAAATGGCTTTTCAAACCTGGCCAGTTTACAGGCATGAAAATGCCTCTTCTGGAAGTTTGTGTCCAACAGAGGTTTCTGCAGATATGAAACTGTCAGGAGAGTTTAGTTCATGTTTGTAGCAGAGATTAACAGAAGAAGAAAAAGGGCTTCAAACATAACTACTCTGCTGGAACTGATGTGATATTCTTTGCTTTGTTATTACTTCCTCTTTTTTAACTGCTGTCCTTTATATTATTCTTTTAATGAAATAGAGATCTTTAAACAGTTGTTGGTTTTTTTTAATCCTGTTTCCTATTTTAAAGATATTTAGCCTTCTCAGTCTGCTCAGTGAATATGCTGTGCACAGTAACACATGATGGCCACTTCTTGGTAATGTCTGTTATTTAAAGCAGAGATTTCAATCCATGTTTTAGGGCCATACATGAACAGAGTTCACTTTCACTTGCAGTAACATGCTGATCCCAGAAGGTGACAAATGTACTTATGAACCTGCAGTAATCGGAGAATAGGCTCCTGAATTAGCTTATCCTTATCAACACTGACTTCATGTTGAATCACAAATGATTGGGGGAGAATGCCTTTGGAAGCTTTTGAAAACTTCAGCAGTGGTTGACTCTAAAAGACACATTTGGGACCTAAAATTGAAGAGAAGTCCATGCAATTTTAAGACTATTTAGTGTGCTAGGTTTTCAGAACTGACTATGTCCCTTACCTAATTATCCCTCATGCTCCCTGTTTAAAGGATGGAGAAACTGAGGCTGGTGAAAGAAATAGTTCACAGACCTCACAAAAGAAGCTCTTGATCCTTCAAGCAAAGCAACAGTCTGGCTGTTTTTCAACCAACATAAAGTTTTCAACTTTATGTGTTTATTTCTATAAAAGATGTGACAACAGTGTAGACTGACCTATGTGTGATCAATCTATGACAGTCATTTGTCCAAGGTAGTTATTTCTTCGTGTTTCAGAGGCAGCCTGTCTCCATCAAGCTGATCCATACTGATTTACTGCTTGCTCCTCTGGAGTATCGCTGACTTGAGATGAGAAATGCTGGTTTTACTCTTTCTTTCAAATTCTGTTTTTATTTTTCTAACCAACATGAAAGGTGTTTAACAATTCAGAACCCTTAAGGGAATTCTGTTCTTAGTAATGAAATTTCTGTCCAGTGTTGTCTTTCTGAAAGAAATGAAAGTCTTTTGCAAAAGCAAAACCTAAATAAACTGTTGAGTTAGGAACACTAATCATTGGTCATGAGACATTAACTGTCAGTCAAAGAAAGAGAAGAGCTGAGTCTCTGTCAAATATTCTATTCTGGTATATGTCTGACCAGATCACAGTAAAAAATAAGCCTCTTAATTTGTGGCAAATTAGAACAATCTTGATAAATACAGAACTAAATTAGGATATTAGCTGTTAGTTAATGACTTGTGCATAAAAGCTATCTATGTGGTAGCTGAGACATAGTGTAGATAAAAAGGCTCTGATTTTTTTTCCCCCAAACACTTGCATTTCAGCATCTCCTTCTTGTTTTACTTTCTTTAATGTATTTGTTTTTTAACCACTCTATTCACTTCCTGCCTGGCATAACAGGCTTTTCAAGGAATAAAAGTTTTCATCTGAAAAGTTTACCTTAAAACATAGCAATTTCAAGCAGCCACATTTTAATTCCCTGTAAGGACCCTTAGTCTCTTCAGAGCAGGGGTCACATTACATACTAGGCTTTTGAAAAGCAGCAACACAACTGCCAAAGTCTCTCTACCCTTAATGACTTCTCATGTATCGTGTAGCCTTTTTGCTGTCAAATGCCATTGGAGTGCAAATAGTTCGGACCTTGCTAGGGCTGATATCACTGAACCGGGTGCATTTAGGATATGCACCTCCATATTCATCTAGTTTGGGAACAGATAGATATATATATGTAAAGAAAAGAATGGATGAAAGGCATTTTTCTCCTAAATAATTTGAGTGTCTCTTTTCTCTGTTTTAGTCAAATATATGAGAGTAGTTTATAAATTAGTTGAGCTGGAGTTGCCAAACTTGGCTGTATATCTGAGCAGCCTGGATGGAAAGCCTTTGCAACTGATATTGTCCTCAAGCAGCTGATCATCAGAGCACTTCCTTCCTATACCCAAACCAGCAAAATGACCACATCCAGCAGGCAGAGCTCTTCTACGTCTATGGTCAACAACTTGGCCAAAACATTCAATCCAAACACTTTGCAAAACCAAGGGCCAGATAATGGAATGGAACCTCCTCAAATGCTTCATGTTGCAAGAAGTGATGTCAGCACATCTGAAAGTTTCAGCATCATGGATGTGAAGTTTGCCTCCCTTGAAGAGAAAATTGATAAACTGCTGACTCTACAAGACAATGTCCTTAAGAAGCTTAACAGTGTTTCCCAAGAAATCTGTTGCATTGAAAAAGACATTGAGACGGTAAAGGCAGAAACATCTGAACCTGGATCAAGGATGGAAAGAAACAAAAAACTGAAAAATAATGAAATGAAGAGACTTTGCCTTAAAATGAAAAAATCCCTTTCTGATATAAACAGGAAAGCAGAGCAGCAGGTTAAAAGGCTAGATGGACTTGAGCAAAGTGTTTCTGGACTACAGAAACTTGTAGGACCTCTGGTAGAGAAGGTGAAAACATTAATAATTCATAATTCAAGTGTAAAACATCATGTTAAAAAACGTAAAGTTTGCAAGGCAGGAGCTGGACATCCCTTTAGGATGCACATTTTCTCGGAGACAACAGCTGGTGACCTGCTCAAGAAGAAAAACGAAAAGGTGAGCCGAGGTTTGTGTTTCATCTTGGCAGGAATCATTACAAGCTACAGATACATTCTGCTATATGCTCAGCTTTTTTGTTTTGTTGACATTTAAGAAAGAACAACCAATGTGCTCTAGAAGTGAAAAGTATAAGGACAAGCTGAGCAAGTTTCAGTGGAAAAGATATAGAAAAATCTACTTGTTATACAGACCTTCATTTTTTTTTCTAATTATTCCTTTGCAGCTGTAAAACATTAACAACAAAGAACATAACAAAGATTGACAGACATCAGGAGTCTTATGTTCTGGCCATGGATTTTACAACAATCTTTTCTGGATTTATAACTATCTGGGGGAATCAAGTTGCAGAAGTTGTATTATGAACACAAGGGTCTAGAGATTAGTGGAACTGGTAAAAAACCTCCTTGGATCAGGGCATGTAGATGTGTTTGTCCTCTATTTCAAAGAACATCTTAAGTGTTCTGATATGGTATTTCTCTCCATTGGTGAGGACTAGGGGACTTCTAAACTGGGATCTGAGGTAGGGTTACCGTAACTGGAGCTGTGGCTTGTGTAAACTTCCCTGGGTAAAAAATGCCTGTGTTACCGTAATGAGAGTTTCATCATGTTCTTTAAAGTTCAGATTAAAAGACACCAAAAGAAAGACTCTATTGACTCTAATAAGTTCTTGTAAGGTAGCTTGATTATTCTTTTTCTGGTAAGGAAAATTAAAAAATTTCTTCTGACAAAGTAAGAAGTATTTAATTAACCCACAGTGAACCGAAAAGGTTGCCTTTCATACTTTGTTTTGATTTGCTTATTTTTTTTTCCTCCCAAGAAGTCACATGCAGGCTTTACTCTTTCGTTCATTTAAGAATAGTTCTTGAGTTTGTTTCTCTAAAGTTTTTGAGCAGGAAAAACATCATGTGAAGGTATTAATGGAAACAGCATTCCTTGAAAAAAAGAAGCACTGCACCCAATATTACTCAGAATGGCCTGGTCAGCAAACCGTGTGCTTTTCAGCTTGGTTACCCTAAGGCAACCCCACTTAGATAGACAACAAGCATTTGAGCCTTCAAAGGACACTATAAAAATACCAGTCAGTGCTGAGTAGCAAGAGAGGAACATCTTGTAAAGCTCTGTCAGCTGAACTGACTGATCTGTTGCTATGTAAGGATATAAATTGTGCATCCTTGTCTCCAGAGCATCATTAACTGAAGAGAAAAATAGCTTCCTTGCCAAAGAAGACTTGACAACAAAAATCGTCATTATGGGCCCTTCTTGAACATCAGGCTGGACTGGTTTAAAAAAAGGAGTTTCAGCAAGAGAGAAGTTTTCTTGTTTCATACAATTACTTTGATAAGAAAAAATTATTAATTTTGAGCATCTGAGTTTAGGGCTTCTTTTACTTTTCAAAACATCAATGAAAACAGCTGTTGTAAAAGCCCCATTGGAATGAGACCCACAGGTGATCTCTGTAAACCTGCTATCTCTGCAGTTTGTGGTAGAGATCTGCCTATCTTGGTGAAAGTACATATTCCTCTAAACAGTGTATAAATGTAAATGGAATCAGGCCTGGCATGTTAATGGACTGGCAGCTCCTGGAGACCAGAGTAGAGGCAAGGCTCTCTGCAATAGAAACACAGGGTTGGAGAAAGGAGAGGACCTTGGAGTCTTTGCTGGTGAGTTTGTGGTAACCAATAGGTGTAGCAGAACAGGAGGAGCATATGCTCCTGGCAGGTCAGAGAGGAGCCAGGATGGCAGAGATACAGGTGCCCCACAGAGAGTTCAGTGCTATAAAAGACCTGGAAGTAGAGGCAAGGGGCCTTGAACAGGATGGAAACAGAGGCAGCCTACCAACAAGGACCCAATAAAGAGAGGAGCAAGTGGATTCTCTGTCTTTTTCCAACAACTGCTACATTTGTAATCCCCTCACTGATTAATTTTTGTTTAGGCAGACTCTTGGCGATGTCGAGTGGACTTGGTAGGAACTTGTCTAGCATGTGGGCTTAGGAAAGGCAGCATGAGCATGTCTGGAATCATGCTGATGATATTATTATGTTGTTTATATTTTGTTTGTTTTATGAGATAGCATACATATGTTAGCTTGTCATTACCTCCTCTCTGTGTGTTTGATTTATTAGAAAAGGACCATCATAAAATTACTAAGCTATCCTGTGAACAACAGCTGGCTTTGGTAAACACTTAGTCATCTTAAGTTTAAGTAAAAACAGACTTGAAGTCAGCCCTGCATTAGGAGTAACAGAACATGGAATGATATCCTTCAGCAGAGACTGCTGAGCTTGGCTGTCAGCTTAGTGGGAGACAGTGTGTACCAGCATTTAGGGCAAGCAGACTCTCCCCTGGGTGAGAGGGTAAGAACAGGATCTCTGAGCAAGTTAGTCAAAATACTGGTCCATGGGACACTGCAAAGTTTGTTACTCGTATTTGAACTGAATCTCCATATTTTTCTGTATGTTTTATATAGTTGTGATTAAAGTAAAAAGAAAAGCAAAGGAATAGAAAAATAGGGGATCTCACCCTTGCAGAGTTTAACACCTGAAATGCACCACTAATACCTGGTGACATAGCAATGAACAAATTTACCCAAATGTGCAGATACCAATCCTGGCTTTTCTTAACAGAATCCTCATTCCTGTCTCTAGTCCCACCTGATGATAATTTTGAACAGTGTTGACCCCATAGAAGTGCAAGCTGCCAGGCAGTAAGAACAACATCTCTTGTATCCTAGATGGACTTCATGTGGCAACAGTGAGCAACCCTTCAATCCCTTTAGACACTCACAGTCCTATTCTGTTTCTGTGCAGCCAAAAACAAGGCAATCTATTCACTACAGTTAGTTCAGAAGGACAGTACCCACTTCTATGCACTGCTGGAGAGGATCAGATGTTTTGGATGATGTTCCTATTTGTCATCCACCCTGCTCCAGCTATGAGTAAATGCCATCTCTTAGTTCTAACAGCTCAGCTCTCTGAAAAATGTTTGTCTGTCCTCAGCCTGGTTCTGCAAAATAATCCAATCATAACTTATGAATGAATTGCTAGTAGGTGGTGCAGTAGGTGGCCATGGGTACAACTGGATGAGGCAGTGAATAGTGTTTACATACTTCTCTTTCCATCCTTCCTTCTCTAGAGAGGTGCTGCTCTTTGCTTAATGTAGTACTGTTTTTTAATTTTTCCTAACTGTCTCTTTTTACAGAACCATATTATGCAGGGAGCTGTGAAAGAGGCAGAACAGAGAGGGAAGAGGGGGAATGAGAGAGAGGTGAGGAAAAGGTACAAGCAGCTGGGGTGTGTAATCTCTCTCCCAGCATCAGCAGCAGCTGGAAGAGTTTCCTAATCACAGGCTCCACAGACATATTTTGTGCTCTTGAAAAATATAGGGATTGCTCTCTTCTGAAGCAAATTTCTGTTTTCATGCCTTTTACTGCCATCCTGAAATACCTCCACTGCCTCATACAGGAGTTTAGTTTATTTCTGGTTCTGGTCGAAGTTGTAATATGGTGTAGCTTGGAGACACTTCATGCTTTGTCGATGCTGCCAAATGTTTCCCAGCCCTTTTCCACTGAGTGCAGCATGACCTTATCACCACATGTCTGAGAAGAGTAGCGTGTATTACTTGTCGTGTAAGTTATTTTGTCACTATTGCCGCTCAGGGAAATCAGCAGTTCTACAGTAAGCGTCTTTAAAAGCCTTGAGGTTTTCCTCAAATTCACCTTTTTAAGTAGTTTGTGATAGTCCTGTTGCAAAATGTTCCCGTCTATAACTCCTTTTTCAGTCCTACTTCTTCCACTTATAAAGAAAGAGGGTAAAATAATATTTCACTTGTTTCCTCCAAATTAAAGAGTGTAGAGATTCTATACTATTAACCTGCAAATACTCATCTGGAGAGTCAGAAAGTCCATTTTGTTGCCATTGTAAAGTAGTGTTGAACTTCCTGCAGTTGCCGGCAGGTGTCTGTAACTTTGGTTTCCTGACATTTCTACAAGCTTTGCTTTAGGAATCACAGCCATTAGCAGTTTGGGGCTGTTTCCCATGCTAAAGACACGCCAGCGGTGGGAGCTGTGTTTTCTGTTTGAACCCTCTGTACATCCTGTGCAGGTACCACACTGCAATTGCAGGTCACTGGCTGCTTTAGTAGGAGCCCACAATGAAACTGCTGTTTGCCACATGTGTTTTAAGATCCATTCAGCCTCAGTCTATAACTATTCTGGTTCCTTCTGCTTGCCTAAAAATGCTAACAGGTCCCTTATGTATTATTTAAATTCTCTCCAAATTGGCCATGTTCAGTGTATTTTTCATCTTTCAGCCAAATGGGTGGGAATTGTTTCTTTTTGTTTCTTTTTTCCTTTTTCTTTTTTTTTTTTTTTTTTTTTTTTTTTTTTTTTTTTTTTTTTTTTTTTTTTTTTTTTTTTTTTTTTTTTTTTTTTTTTTTTTTTTTTTTTTTTTTTTTTTAATATTGATTTGCAAGAGTTTCTACTGTGGTCAGTGGTTTCAAGAATAGAGATTTCTGCAAAATCTCAGCAGATGTGTTGTATGTTGCTTGGGCAGTGCAGCTAGTCAGCACCTTCAAGTGCCAGTATACTTGGCAATGATTTTCTTTCCCTCAGGACTGATACCTTTAATTAAATATATTCTTGGTAGAAGAATTTCAGCTTTTGAGTAAGCTGTAGTATATCAGAGTTAAAAATTCTCTCTCTGACTGTCTATAAAACTGATATGTTTTCTCAGGACAATGTTTTATCTTGTTTTTCCCTGTTCTCTCCCTTACTGACAGCCATAGGAATTCTTTCATTCATTTTCAATTCATAATGATGTTTAACTTTGTTTCTGTTTACCCTCAGAACTTACTGTCTGCTGTACAGTGTTCCCTGCGTAGGATCCGTTCCTGAACACTGTTGGGATTTTGTCCCAACTTTGTCTCTACAAGTCTGAAAATGTGTGAAATCAAAGTAGACACAACTAATTCCTAAATACCTGCATGCCACATTGGAGGGCTTTTGGGCGTGACATGAATGCCTATGTGTTAAGAGTGACCATTGTAGGAATCCATTATAATTCCTTTGCAAAACTAGGGAGACCTCATGATGAAGATAAAGGGATAAAACTGGTAAGTGCCGGAAAGCAAAGCAAGGCAGCTCATCAGAGAGCAGTCCTGTGAAAGCAGAAGGTTCCCCAAAGAAGTGAGACAGGGGTAGAAGGGATTTGCTCATGGAGGAAACCTTTGTCTGCTGCAGCCATCTAAAATTCACCTTTTGTCATCAGATATCCTAGACATTTAGGCAGTTTTCTGGTAATGACTCCTCTCACCCCACATCAGAATGTGTAGGGGTACCATGCTTGACCATTTCCCCTGATAGGAGAGGGCCATTGCAACTAAACGTGGGATCTCCACCACACTGAGTTTTAATGACATCTGTGGCTGCTCTGAAACACAACTAACTTGGTGTCATCCTGGTAGCACCCTGGGTTTTGCATACACCTGCAGCAGAGTGAAGGAGCTGTGATGGGTGGCTGGGCAGCAGCCCCAAAAGAGCCTGGAATGAGCCTTACCACATTCCATTCACTGGGTTCTGCATGGTGAGATGCCACAGGACCACAGTCTTTCTATAAAAGGAAAATTAAAAAAAAACCCAAACAGGTCTTTTCGCTCAACCCAAACTCCCTTCTTGTTAAATGAATTGTTAGGAAACCTGCATTTCTGGAGTCCAAAGTAAGTAATCAAAGCTGTAGGAGATGATTGCTTAAGTTTATAACCCTTTGGATGGAAATCTCACAACTGTGTGATTTTGGAGAAAAGCTTAGGAGGGGCAGTTCATAAAGTCTGAAGATATTTGTCATCCATACCATTGCCTGCTTAGCTCAGCTGAGGTAGTTAAGTTGAAAAATACTCTCTTAATAGTGAGGCTGCTTAACCGATACTGTAGTAAAAAAATTGCCTGAGTATTTTGACAAGTGGGTGGTTTATCCCCACAATTAAAAAGATCTGCCAGTGATTTGGCTTTCAAGATGGATTTTTTTTCTCCTTTTTCACACTGTGACAATGGTGGAACCCACTTAGGAGGATGACCCATGGGTGCACATGTGCACCCTGTCAGCCATCACACACGTAAGGACCTTGAGCAGGATAGAAAAGGGATAGATGTGAAGCTGTCCAATGTGTTTGTAAGAAAAGCAGTTGAATTCTTCAGTTCTTGTGCTTGCCTGACATTGCCCCTGATTTGTTCACATGAGAAACTCAAAAGCAATAGTGACTGGTTGATTTGGTTTCCCAGATCAGTGAAAGGACACATGTCAAATCCAGGTAATGATGAGTGCTCTAGTCCTAGTGGGTGTCTCAGTAGCCTCAGATTTGTTGGTGATTATTAAAGTCCTTCGTGTATTCCAGAGACATTAAAAGTAAATGAGTCAATTGCAGTTAAATGCCTACCTCCAAAGCCCTTCTTATGCCTGATAATGACTCTGTTAAATGACAGTGACCAGACCTCAAGACAAAAGTAAAGATGTTTAGAACCAACCTGTCACTGTTAGTGCAGCCTGTTGCATCTTCACTGAGGCTATGGGCTCTGTCAGGAGCCTGGTTGCATGAAAGCCTTTTCTGCTCTTCTGTGTAAGATTCCCTGTTTTGAGAAGAATGGCCTGGCAGGAGGAAGCATCCATTTGAAATGGGACAGGCGCTGCTTTTCCAGCAGTGGGTGGGAAGTCAGCAAACTTTCGTGGCGAATGGACAACACTTTGGCTTCACTGATTTTCTGCTTCTTCCCTAGGATGATGTTGCTCTGAGGGATTTTTCACGTGCACAGGTTGTTACCTCATTACCTATGTATTTTCAAAGCAGCAGGTCACATAGAACTTCTCTTGTATTTTGCATTGGGGGAATCACAATTCTCATGGTTCAGAGCTTATTTTTTGTGTGTGATTAAAAGACATTTGTGGAGTGAGTTTGGATTTTACAGAGGAATGATTTTTTTATGTAGTTTGAGGAGCTCAATAAAAATAATGGAAGAGTCAAAATCTTTGCCTGAAGGTGCAGGCAGTTGTTATAGTGTACCAAAAAATAATGACATGGAAGCAGATGCGGCACCTGCTAATAAAAGCAGAATTCCCAGGTGTACGAATTTAAGCATTTATAAGTTTGTATCAAAAATACTCTCAATGAATATTTTACACGGCTGTGAGGAGTGCGGGGGAAGAAAAGGACATGTGTTGAAGAGGAACACGAAAGGGCAGGAGTGGATGGATTCCATCTTTGATGGATGGCACAGGAGACATCACCATGCATGCAATTGCCCTGAGGTCTCTGCACTCTACTGGGTACCGGTGAGGAGATGTTGGGAGCTTCCTCAGTACAGTGCTCAGGTGGCAAAGCCCAGTCCTGGTTTGTTAGGGAAACTCATTCACTGCAAATCTCAAGTAACTTAATAATTTTGATAAACGAGTGGTTGTCAGATCTTACACAAAACCAGGTTATCTTGCCATTATACAGCTCTGCAAACTATCAAGAACATGAGAAAGTGACACAGAGTTAAAATGTGGTTTAGGCACATGCAAAGGTTTGTGTCTTGGTATTGGCAGATGGAAGCTGAGGATAATGTCTTGGTATCCAATAAAATGTGATGGGGTGATAAAGGATCTCTAACTAAATGGTTGGGACTGCTTCATGAGGCCATTCATTACAAAAGTTTTTGCAGTAGGAAAAAAATAATCAAAGAGTTTTATTAGGTGAATAAAAAAATCTGAAAGTTAACTAAAAAAAACATTCCAAGGGTAGAACTGCTTCAGTATAAAGAAGGAATTTAACTATGTACAGGTCATTAAAAAAGAGTCAGATGTCTATAAAAGACATTAATTTCTTGCTCCATTTGAAATTTCTATTAGAATATATTATATTTATATATATTATTGCTTTTTGCTTAATTTCTGCAGGTTTCTAAAGTCAATTTAAATAATTTCCATTTTTTTTTTCCATTGGTCTATACTGAAGTTTCAGCCTCTGGACTATCTCACATGATTCTGTATCATCACCTGGGCTTTTATTCTGTCTCTCTTGCTTATGGTCTGGCAATATTCTATGAAAGAATATGTTTAAGTCTAGAAAATGTATTTTTGAAGACAAAATACAAAATTGGGTAGATACAGACACCTTTTTGCTGTGGTATACTTTACAGGGTCACAATACAAACTTTCATATTTAACCTTTTGTGAAATGAAAATGTAAAATTTATTGGAAGCTTTTGGCTTGTATGACTAGGAAAAAGTACTATAGTGCCATTTACCTAATTCTACATTTCAAGTCATTACAGAAAGGGGAAAAAATGTTTTCTACTCAGAAATATTGATTACTGCAATTCTAGAAAATACAGCCTGTAGAAAGTCATGTTACCTAAGCTTGGGAAGAACAATACAGAAATAAATAAAATATTATTAGAGATTAAGTTAAAAAGACCCTAAAGAAAGCTCTAACAGACTGAGGGGAGTGGTAAGAAGAGTAATTAGGTGGGATAGATGTCTTTAACAAACCACCACACCTTTCAGATGAGATTTACAAAGAGTGTTACAGCTTTTGGGAGTTGTGGGCTCTCAGAGCAGCTGCTCAGCTGCCTGGGGCTGGACGTCACACATGCCCCTGACAAACTACAAGGAGCTCTTTGTACCGCCTGTGGCTGGCATGGGAAGGATACATTGATTTCTGTCAGCTTCAGAGAACCTGGTGAACCCCCACCCTTCAGAGGGGAGAAACAATGAGCAAAAGTTCTTGCTTTTATTGCCAGGTCAAGATTTGACAAGTTGAAGTCACATGTTGCTACAAACAACAAAATGTGGAATGTTCGTGTAAAGACTACTCATGTATTTACAAGTATTTCAATATCTAATCCTCATATTTCTATTTCTTACTCTAGTGCACTCTTGACCCTCTATTTATTGCAAATTAATTCTGAAGGATATCAGTAAATATTTCATTCGTATTCTTTTTTTTTATTTTTTTGCATTTAAATTAGTATGAACTCCTCATCTGCTGGTAAAATGTCAGAGATCAGAAATGGTGCTTGAATAAACACGGTAGTAATTTATGTAATGCCCTGGCAGTCTCAGGTATTCAGCACTGTCCAGTGTTCCTTCCACTAGACAGATTTTCAAAAGCTGGCTTCTGTATTTCACACCTGCAAACTACAGCAATATTTAGTTGGAAGTGCTGTGTGTCTGCAGTTAATTCTTAATGCAGAAGTGAAATCTGGCCACATACATCAAAGAACTTGGAGGCCATTTCTCTGGTTATTTTCTCAGCTGACTGTGTTTGATCAGAGCTGATGTCCTCAGTGGCACAGAGAGGCTGACATACTTACAGGAATCTGAGTGCATTACTAATTGCCGACACAGTGCAGAATAAATAAGTCTGCAGCTTTTCCCTATTTTATTTTAGTTATTTTTTAGTACTTTTTAGAGCATTGGTTGATTCCCTGTGTTCCATCTGGCAACATTGCATTTATGTTTAAGTTCTGTGGTAACAAGGCTCCAATTTATATTTCAAGGATGTTTACCTGATTGTATTGTGGTCTTTTTCATTTTGTGGCCTGCAACTTCCTGGGACAAACTGCATCTCAAATAATTGTCAGTCCCGAGTCTTATGCTTATATTACAGTTTCCTTGTCCCTATCAGATCAAGATTTTCTGAACAAGTCCTGTTGAAATCGCTTCATGCAGTTACATTCAGTCTCAACTCTTTTGGCTTCTCATGGAATTTCCTTTCCCTTGAACTCTGTTTATAGCGGATACACATTGCTTTGATTTCATGCCTATTTTCTATATAGCCTGATGAAATTAAAATAAAAAAACACAGCATAAAAAACCACAGAGGGCTTACTAGGACAAATGTTTAGTAATAGGACTGGTTGGTGCCCAGAGCTGTGGGACTGATCATATGGTTAAGACACTCAAAATTAAGTGCCTGAACCTCTATATTTTGTTGGCATATGTACAATACTGCTGTAGCTGGTAGTCCCTCTGGAAAGTACTTGGAGGTATCTGCACTTTTCACACTGTGTGGGTCTAATAATAATAATGACAGTGCCAGTTTCATAGCACTGTGAGAGGAAGAAGGCAGGTGAAAAAAGGAGCACCGAGTAACAGCATGTACCATGTTGTGCTGTGGTCATCTGCTAACAAGTCTTGGCCTGTGAAAAAACATGCTGAGCATACACCATAGAAACAGGAGTTAATATCCACAAAGGTAATGGTAATTGCAGAGGTTTTATATGGACCTGGATTGGTAGCAAGCACCTCTAGATGTCACTGCAACATTGTAAAAGGTAGGTAAGAGAAGGGTACAAAGCTGAAGTTATGGGCTTATACGCTCCAATTCCTGGTTACTGTCTCAGTCAGCCCTTAATAAATAGTTGCATCATTAAAAAAAGTCATTACCAACGGTTGATTAAACAGCAAGAAATTTTTTCATATGTGTCAGTAAGATTGTTACTGAACATTTTACTAGAATATTAAATATTCAGAGATTTGGTTTAACCTAGTTTTTTAACAGCAAAAGCTAGTGCAGGGCAGCAGCTGATTCCTGGATGCTTCTTTGGTTTAGTCTCTGAGGTTCAGTCCTAGTTTTTTCTAGGCTGTTTTTATGTCAACACTGATGCTGATTACAACCAAGATAATTTCTCTTGCTTTGCACCGGTATCAATTCAATTGGCTTGTAGTGATTAAAATAAGGACCATCATTTATAGGAAATATGTGAGTTAGAACACAGAGCATTTGCATTTGACCAAAAAAAAAAAAATCAGGCTGCGATTTCACGAGGACCAATAATACAACATGTACACTATATAAATTGACTAATATGTCAATTGCCTTCCCACAGGTCATCAAAGAAAAGTCACATTGGAATGAAACAGAAACAAAAGAAAAGAAGCCACCAGATTCAACAGGTTAGACTATTTCCTTTCTCTGATCGACTTCTAGTTCCTAAGAAGTAGCACAGAAGCAGCCATGACTTTCCTGAGCAGCTCTAGTGAAGTTGCTTGGGTTACATGGGGGTTGTCAGCATGAGTGAGCACTGGGTATCCAACAGTTCAGCAAGATGCTTTGCATGAGGAGTTCATTAAATTTGACTTGGCTGACAAAAACTTTGCATGAGAAAAACATTTTCTAGTGCTGTCTCAAAGAAAGCATTTGTGACCCATGAAATCCCAGTTGTAAATAAGTAGTCTGTTCTTGCTTAGGAGACACTTGTACTGACCTCGAAAGTGGAAGAGGCAAGCAAATGCCTAGTTCAAAATTCAACAGAAGTTATCCTAAGGGTGCAGCCCTACTCTAATACTGTTACTATCAGGAAAACACTGACATGCCTTCCTAATCTCTTTACTTATAGATGGGTACATCCAACAGAGTGAGTCCTGCTCTCAGGAAGAAGAAGTTGATAAGCTCAACAAGGAAAATGCCAAGAGGGAAAGTTCTGTTCTGCTGGAAGTGGATCCTCCCAAATTTGATACTGAGGAGTCAGAGGAGAAAGGAGAAAGTTTGTCTTTAGAAAGCCATTACGAACATAGGAGAAACTCTTTTCAGGAATCTTTCACTCCAGAAAAGCAGCAGGAAGAAGATGCTGTTAATGATGCTTGTCAAAAACTAACTGTACAGGAGACAGAGAGTGAGTCCCCAGCAGATGAGGAGAAGAAGGAGGAACAAGTGCCTGAGGATGCATCTGAGGAACAGCAAGAGGATAAAGAGAGTGAAGGGGAAGGAAATGCTATTAAGAGTGAAAAAGTTGCTGAGGAACCACCCCCTCCTTCCCAAAAGGAAGAAGAGGCAGAACAAAATCATGATGAAGAGGTATCCGAGGGAAGGTAAGGTCTGAAACTCCAACAACACACTCTGAAGAGGCCCTTTAAAAATGCTTTAAAAAATGTGTAGTTCAAGTTTCTAGTCAAAGTGGCTGATTTATATGAGTATTGGTGAAAATTTAGCCCAATACAAAATTAAAAAATATGTTTATGCCTCTGATCTAAGTAAAATTACACTCTTAAAAAAGACAGGCACACAGTCCACCACAAACAGTATTAGCAATGTGCTGTGGTTGTTTGCTTGGAAAATATGTTAGGAACATGGGAATAATGTTATGCTGTTCTTTATCTCTGGGGAGAATTCTCCCATAGTTATGTTTATATACTGCAATGTCATACAACATTAGCAAAATAGATTAGGCTACCTGCCAACTGGGAATTAACTTAATGCAAAATGTAGTAACTTAAAGGACAACATAAAAATGTGATAATTTGCCCAGGCAATTGACCTGATAAATTTGTTTACTGCAATTCTTTCTTTGCTGGATTTAATAGGTAGCCTTTCAGGGATAAACAGGTTTAAGCTCTCAGGAACTTGTATGAACAAAGTGGAATTCCAATGCTTTCCCCTTGCTTTAAGGGTGAGATTGATAGCCTAATGTCAAGTTTAGAAGAACTCAGGTGAGGTTTTTAGTAACTGTGAAACATTTTGCTGTCATGATTAATTTAAGAGCCATTTTTATTTCTCAAGATGTGTATTAAACTAGTTAATTTTACACCATGAAACAAAATAGCTGAATGTTACTTAAATGCAATATCTGTGTAGGCATTTTTCACCTGTGTTTCTAAAGTTGCTCTGCTTTAAGTGTACTCTGCACTAATACCATGTTTTGTCCTTGCAGGTGTAAAAGCTGCGAAAAAGGTACAGGAAATTCTAGTTCAATCCCTGGGCAGACCTGCCAGTTTGAGCATAGTGATAGCAGTGAGCATCGAGTGCATGATGAAGGCCTAGTCAAAGATGACAACAAAAAGAGCAGAGTAGTTGCAGGAAGAACTGATGGCAAATGTAAAACTATAAAAAACAAGGAGGTTTTCTAAAGGCAAAGCATTTGATTCCATGGGTATTTAAGTGATGAGCAGAGAGCAGTATCTGTAGAAGTGAATGATTTTGTGATTGTAATTAGTAGCAGAAAAAGGTGTGCATGGTACCTTTGATGGGAAACAGTTGTTCATGGACCACATCCTAAACTGATGAGAAGTAATATGATTCTGCTTGCTTCCATCTTAGAGGCTTCTGTTCTGTCAGAAATTATTCACAATTAATCTGCTTCTGCCACAGCTACTTCACTAATGCTACCCTCTCTCCCTTTTCTTTTAACAAAAGAGCTGAAACTCCTAAGTATAGAGTGGAGGGAGAAATTATATCAGGTGCAGCAAACTTGTTGACCTGTGGAAGTGTTGAGAATGTGTGTTAACAGAGAATCTGCAGTGCTGTGGGCATAGCCTGAAAAAACAGCTTGCTCGCATTTGTACCATTGTAATCTGAAGTGAGAACAACTGCAGCCTACAAAGTAAAGAAATACAGACTTTTGTGTGGAAGCCTGAGTGATGCTGTTGAACAGTCAGATAAATGGTGCTTGGGCACCGAACTCTGAAGCAGTGCTCACCATGGTGAGGCAGAGATTTCTGATATTAGACCTCCAGTTTGAGAATTTCAGTGCCTATTCCTCTATATGAAATTATGGCACGTGAGGAGGTGAAAGACTTGAAGGTATATGCTTGTGCATGTGCATACACAGAACTCAGGATGAATTTATCTGCTTTGGGAATGGGGGGGGGAGTGTGGGAGGGAAACATTTATTACAGATTTGTGCTAGGTTTTTGTAGCAGAAAACAGGAGATAGAACACTAAAACTTTAAAATCCATAAACTGGTAGATTGTTAGGGATGACGTTAAGGTTAGAGTGTCTGTAATAATTTGATCTGTAATAGCAAGTTATTCTTAAGTAGGGAGAAATCCCCTCTGGTTTGCAGGAGAGCAAAAATAGAGGGTCTGTCACAGGGAACATCCTGAAGGCCAAAACTTAAACATAGTTTTGAAAAGCAGTCAGGCATTTTTAAAAGGGTATTTCTTTGCCCAAAGTTTGGTAATGTTTCTGAGCTTTCAGAAAGACCTTTTCTTCTGTCACTTACATGCTGGTGCTGATGGGCTTTGTGTTGTTAGAGTCAAATTTTGCCTTAGGTTAGAGGTTTTCTTCGCATTTTGTGGGTCTTGGTAATGTGCAAAGACCCATACTTACAGTCTTGCAATTCAAACTCTGCAGAATCCCAAGTAGGTGGCAAACTTCCAGAAGCCCCAGCTTTTCACAATTCCTTGACCATGAACTAACTTCCTGACCATGTAAGTTATTAACACTGTCAAGAAAAAATCTAGGTACACAGCTGGTGTCCTGGAAAAATGGACATTCACTGTGAATAAGGACAATCTACGGCTACATTAATGACCAAAGTGTTCCTGCCAGCTACATTCTGTCATGAGGTTTCTTGTTTGTGTTTTTGATCATTTTCACTGGAGTAATGAATGGTTTTAAAATTGCTCAACAAACCTCACGCAAAAAGGAGCTGGCATTCCAAACCAGAGAGCTCATGTTGAAACAGTGGGGCTGTAGCCCTCCCAAATGGTTGAAGAAGAATTTGTCACCTTGGTCAGCCAAAGGTCGTTCTTGGGAATATCAATCAAATGAAAAACAAAGTGGGTATGAAACTGAAGTCACAACAGCCTGCAAAAAGTCCAAATTAGGCATGGAGGGCTGGTCTCCAGAAGGGATTTTGGCAACAGGATGGCAGAAAGGTCCAGCATGTGGAGGTCCAGAAAGTAACACCAGGGACTCCATAGCTGCTGCAGTACTGTTGGGAACCATCCCTTTTCTGTGCCCCTCTTTACCTTTTATCTGCCATCTTTTTTTAAGGATAGAAATTCTTCAGAGCAGCATATAAGTTACCATGTGTCCTGGAAACCCTGAGTGCTGACTGCCAGGGTGGAGCTCCCTCATGTGCACAAGCTCTTAATGTGATCTTTAAAGGTGATGACCACACTGTGGAGAAGGACAAGTTTTGTCAATCAGTTAAGAAAGGGATTTTTCACTGTGAACACCAAAAGCTGGGAAATAGCCTCTCTTAGCTGGGCCTGCAGGGGAGTTGTTTCTCTCCCTACCCCACTGCACACTCAGCTATAAACAGTCCCTGAGGAGGAAAAACTGTTTTAAAAAATCAGAATTAGGCTGAATTGCAGACACCCCTTGTGAATATGAAGCTACGTTGGTATAGTCTAGTGGTCTTCACTTTGCCTCTCCCTACTGTTGTATGGAAGATGATAACTTAATAAAGAGTCCTAGTCTCGGTAGTATAGCTCCCCAACAACAACCTCCTTTTCCGAGACAGAGCTTCTGAAATAAAACCCTTCTTCAGTAACAGAGAAAGACCTATCTATAAAGCTTACAGTAAGTGTATTCAGTTCTTAAATGAACGTGTGTGGGGAAAAGAGGAACTAAAATATGGGATAGGCAAGCGCTGCATGTGACCACTCATATGCTCTCTGTGTATTTTGTCTTTTTTAGATGATACTCCTACTCCACCAGCACCATTTGATCACCGGATTGTCTCAGCCAAAAGGGTGGGGATCAGCAATTATTACAATGTCAATGAGGATGAAATTCTGGGAGGGTAAGTCAGGTGAAGTAAATCGACTTGGAAAGCAAGGCACAAATTTACAGCCAAGCACCCTGGGAGGTCAATAGAGGCAACATGCCCCACTAGAGCTGAAGTCATGAAAATCTAAGCTCTTACAGTGCTTTGTAGAGGGATGAAAAGAGGAGGCTGGTTTTACAATGTGAGTGAATTTTGGCTCACTATTTGGCACCAGCAGACTTGGCCTGCGTTTGGCATTGTTCTAGGTCAGCCAGATGCCCTCAGGCTTTATGACAGGGCTCCTAGGATGCTGCAATACTTTACCTCAAATTACAGCCAGCGGTATGTAGAGACATGTTGTAGTCTTCTTCCTCTCAGTGAGTCTCACCCCTGAAAACACATGCCTGTTTTCAGATAGATTAGCAGGCTGATCTGACAGGCCATGCAGTTACTTATCTCTCATGCTGACATTATTTAGGAGAGTGGGATATTGTAATTTTTCATGACAACATACTCTTGGGTAAGGCTTTGTATCATCATGAAAGCACAACCCTCCCATGGAGGAGAACAATGTGATGGAGAGGGGAAGATGGTGCACATAAGTGAGTCATTGTCCTTACAGTAGATCCTTGACTTCCCTGGAATTAGTCATTGCATATTATTAGGTGAGTATAGTGAATCGTACAAGTGGGGTAGCACAGATAGAACAGTGTGTGATGTTGGTGTGCCTAAATGAGTAGTAGCAATAAAATAGCAACAACAGAGCAATTGAAATGAAAGCCAGTAGAGAGAGGATAATTTATGGTTGTTTATAGTGTAGTTTACATTCAGAGTTGACACCTGTACCACTGGATGATTTTTTTCCTCCTTTTTTCTAGAGGGCGATTTGGGCAAGTGCACAGATGTGAAGAGAAAGCAACAGGTCTCAAGCTGGCAGCCAAAATTATAAAAGCACAAGGTCCGAAACAGAAGGTTTGTAGAGCGTGATATTAGTCTTTTGTTCCCCAATGGATCACACACTGTTCTTTGGCTACACAACAGACCATGATCAAGTGTCTCACCAGCCATCACACTCATAGAACCTGCTGGATTACCATTAATTCTAGTTCTATTTCCCTTCTCCTCCAAAACTTCTAGTGGCTCATCAAAGTACTATTTTGGGGGTGTTTTCTGTTTCTTTTAAATCTTATATAATTTTTTTCTTTCTGTTGCTAATTCTATTAGTGTTTTCTTCGATGGTCAAAACATTTTTCAGGCCTTTGACATAGTGTATTCCCTCCCAAACATGCTGTTGCCTTTGCTGCAATTGATGCCTTGATGGGGCTACCTGAAACAGAGGCTAGACAAAATTAGGAGGATAAAAGCAAATGCTTATTGAAGGGCCTTCAAGGTACAGTTTGGGAAGTCAAAAGCCTTCAGAGAGGCTACACCCAAAATGGACGACTGGGTCACGGGTTTTCATACTTATTATATGTTTGGTCCATTTGTGTATCGGGGTTAATTCTCCAATTACAATTTCAGGTAATGAAGTTGTTACCCCAAGTTTGTTCCCCCCCCTTAAACCACTTTGTTTACATATTTCGGGGCCTGAGACAGTAAGGTGTCCTTAAAGTTCAGGCCTAGAGAGGATTTGTTTTGTCTGACCAGAATGGGAGAACAGTAGCTAACAGGCTATATGGAGTCTTAGAATTACACACTGAAGCAGTACAAGATATGAAAAATACAAAAGCGAAAATCCTAACGCATCACAATGACTTGATGTAAGTGTGGAGAATGCTGCTAACAAACATGATCTGAGCTCCTGACATCAACACAAATACAGATGAGAGAGATTAGTCTGGGCTGTTTTGCAAACCTCTTGGCCATCTTGGGCTCCCTTTCACAGAAGACATGTAACATCCATTATGTGACACCAGTGTCATTAACAGCATTCAAGAGTGGGGTTTGTCTCAGGAAACTGGGGTTGCTAAGGTATAGCTGTGGCCAGGCTGATCACCAAGAATGCCTTTCTGGTGAATGGAGAGAGACTGACACCATCAGAGAATCATTCAGCATGTCTTTTTAAAATAGTTGGGCAGAATGGAGGTACCAGCCTCTCTCCTCTGACTGCCAAGTTAGGTTTTGAGGGTTTTTTTAGGTTTTTAAGTCCTGGACTTAGCTTGATTTTTTTTTGAACAAAATCCTCCTCTGCTTTTCTTTTTACTTTACATCCCTGGGGGGAGCCCCGGTGGTGTAGTGGTTAAGGATACGGCACAGTAATTGCCGGGAGCCGGGTTCGATTCCCGGTCAGGGATACTCCCCGGGCAGGCAGTGCTCGTTAGCCCTGCAAGGGGGCAATCTGCCTACGTCCTGAGGAGGAACTCACTGCCACTGTCCAAGACTCCCTTTGGCCCGGCAGAAGAACCTCGGGATTAAAGGGTGGGCTCAGATCTGCGCGCCCTATGTCTCACCTAAACAATCCAGTGCGCAGGCTGGAAGGTCTGAAAGGAAAGAGGCCTTCCCCGGATCTTCGTACGCGAAGGCTGGCCAGCAGCAACATCCCTGGGAGCCTACCATTTGTCTGTGTGGGCTCTCTTCCTTTTCCAGCAAATAGCTTATAACTGAAACACCCCACTCAAGCTCTGAGTTCAGTCTATTAGTTCCTGTAGCCTTGACATCTACTGCCGCATGAGCCCTGACTTTGGTTGTTACAAATAAAAACATGAAGATAATGTAGATTTGCTTCAAATGTAGCTTTCTTAGGAAAAAAGGCATCTGAGGCAATACTCATGGTTCTTTACAGGATGAAGTAAAAAATGAAATCAATGTCATGAACCAGCTGAATCACGTGAACCTCATCCAGCTATATGATGCCTTTGAATCTAAAAACGACATTGTACTCGTCATGGAGTAGTAAGTGTGTTCTTTCCTTTTCCTTTCTGTGTTTACTGCTTTTGCTAGAGCTGTCAATTTCCTTCTCACTTTCTCCGAAAATTAAAAATAGAGCTTCTTACAGGTGGAAAACACATATGAAATATGTTCTCGCAAATGACAGAAAAAAAAGGGAATTTAAGAGAAAAGTTTCCCCATGAAACCATTTATGCATTTTTCCTGGTAGTGCTCCACATTCTTGGTGCTGTAAAGCAACTGCTCCAATTGAAGATAGAGCTATGTTACATATCTTATCTTTAATACTTTAATTTGTGTCAGCTAAGAGACAAACTTCTCAGAATATCTCCTATTCTGTGAGGCAAACAAGAAGACATCTTACACCCAAGAAGAGCCAGATGTGGGTGTTGTCCCTAATTCTTATACTGGATGCTTGAAAGGATAAACCTGTTTTTTATGCTGGGTTATCAGGCTAATTAGGCGCAAAATACCTGCCTTAAGGTCCAGTTAAGCAGATGTGTTCTTAAGGAGGGCAAAAAGGCCAAAACTAGAACACTGAAATGCATGGCAGAAGGTTCAAAGTTAGGTGAGTTTGACTATTCTGAACATTTTCAGATAGTCCTCTGAATTTGATCCACATGATTAATATATCACAAAAGAAAAGTGTCTGTGTACCTCTGAAAGGGTAAACTGGAGGCATACTGAAATATGATGAGAAAATTAAGTAATTTTTGTTGGCCTTAAATGATTTGAGATTGACATTTTGGATCCTGTCCCTCTTAAACTCAGAAGGAAGAGACTGCAGATTTAAATGCAGATTCTCCATCACATTGTCTTGGTTTTCCATGGAACTTCATTAATTTCACTGGTACAAAATGAAGACTCAAGACAGCACAGTATTCAAATTTTGAGGCTTTCATGGTTTTCAGTGGATGAGAGACTGGACTCTCAGGCCTTGGAGAGGTTCAGGCCAGCATGCATCTGAACCCAGTTTTTTAGAAAGTATGGATCAGAGTACAAGCTCATCTTACTGCACTTGACTGTGAATTATAAAAGCAGTCAATACCATAATCTCTGCATTAGTCTTACTGTATGGGATTGGATTTGAACTTGGTCACTGCTTTATTGTCTTTTTCTCCTCAGTGTGGAAGGAGGAGAGTTATTTGACCGAATTATTGACGAAAACTACAATTTGACAGAGATGGATACTATCTCGTTCATAAAACAGATCTGCAAGGGAATTCAGTACATGCACCAAATGTACATTCTTCATTTGGATCTCAAGGTAGAGTATTGAGATATATGTTTTGTGCCATGACAGATGTGGAAATTCCTGTTCTTAATGGTAGGCCATAAAGCTTAGTGGATTCCTGTGGCAGAAACAACAAAGAGCCTTATTATGCTTTCCTTATTTCAATGCATATTTACTTTGACCACATTGAGATAATTTAAATTACTACAGGACTAAGTAAATTAGATGAAAATTGTGGTCATATGTCATCAAGCTTTGTAGTGACTAAATTTTCCACAGACTGATTTTACAGAAAGCCAGCAGCTGACTACAAATATGTTGCTATTTTTAATTTCAATATTTAGATCTCAAGATATTGGACAAATATTATTTAATTCAACTGCACAAGATAGGTGTTTTATACATCAGCCATGAGGTGGCAATTATCCCTGTTTTTTACTATGCAGAAATCAAGGCATGTGTGAGTGGAACTGAATTCAAGGATCGTTCAGGATCAGTGTAAGCCCACACAACTTTCTGAGGACTACACTAAACTGCTGTTGTCATGGAAAGGCATCAATAGATAGCCAGATTAAGGGAAAGCACATTATAACATACTTTCTAAAATGGAAGGAATAAAAATAGTCAGTGGCTAATGTAACGAATACAGTTGGATTAGACAATAAATGGTTAGCGTAGCTGAAAGCCCAGAGAAAGGTGGCAGATTCTCTACCATGTACTTACACATGTGAAAGTACTCTACCATGAGCTTGTACATTCTTACTCTGGTCAACTGCAAATGATCAGCTGCCACCCCTTAGAAAACATTTGTTATTATTTTTCATTAAACTGTTCTCTTGAGCTGGCTCTTTTTCCCTTAGCCCAAGTTTTTATTAAATAATGGACTTGTTTCTTACCTCTATTTAGTGCAGGAAAAAAAAGGGACGATGTCTTTAGTTTTATGACTGGCTAGAAAGCTTCCTAGTGATCCCTGAGCTTTACAATACTTACAAGAAAAAAATCTTTTTTTCTGTAAAAAGAAACAAGAAGTGCACAAGATGGTTTTCTCTTTGGTGAGATTTTTATAACGGCTGCTGGTTTTGGCTTGTAATGACTGAGTTAATATAGTTTATCTTTAATGTTGTTAGCATATATATTACTGCAGTGGTTAAGGAAATGAGCAGATGCTTATTGGGACCTGCTTCAGTAGTCGATCAATGACCAGACTTACTTTTCTCTTTCTCTAAAAACATCCAGTTACCTAGAAACCTGTCAAACAGGAGTTCAGACAATTCTTTGGGACACATTAATTATGATCTTGAGATGGCACAGTTTTAATATGAGGTCAAACTGCTGACAAAAACATACATATACAATCCAGGAAATTAGTCCCAGTGATCTCTTTTTATGTGCTTGCCAGCGACGGCTTCTCCCTTCTGTTTTGCTTGTTCATAGGTTGCTGT
Organism: Vireo altiloquus; assembly: GCA_013396875.1. Classification (NCBI taxonomy): domain Eukaryota; kingdom Metazoa; phylum Chordata; class Aves; order Passeriformes; family Vireonidae; genus Vireo; species Vireo altiloquus. Next base: position 1,223,407 of record VZRF01010392.1, on the reverse strand, counting down.
CAGTAACAAATGAGTTTGGGAAAGAAAGCTTGAAATTGAAAGAAAATCATCTTGACCATAATCATCCAGGACCTCAGAAACTATGGACATATGGTGTTTAAAAGTCCTACATGTAAAATGAATTAGTAATGGTGACAAAGGTTAACTAATGTTTTAAGTGTTGAGGGCTGTTTTGTTTCAAAGAGGACTCACTGAGCAATAAGACAGAGTAGCTATAAAAGTGCTGGCAGTGATTTTGGGACTGTGTTTTAGGTATTTACATTTCAAAGACAATTGGCCAAATCTTCTCTCAGTTCCTTCTGCAGGAATTTGGAGTAATTCTTGGAAGTTAATGGATTCCTGCCAGGAAAGTGAAGAGTAGCATTTGGCCCTATGAAAATCCAGAGGGATTTAACCTGTGAATCCTATATTTTGCTAAAATACCTGAAAAAACCATAAAGTTGATGTGTCTGGCTTAATATATTAATGCTCAATCTGACAGAACATTTGAGAACTCAGAAATGTAAAGCTGTAAGGTAAATTTCAAAGCCCAAAAAAAAATTTTTTTTTAAATCGGTGTGAGCTTATTAAGGTCTGTAAGATCACAGTGACAGCATCCTGAAACCCCTCTTTGGAAGTCTACATTCCCTGTCCCCTCCCCCTAATGAGTTCCTTATCTGAACTGCTGCCTTATGTCAAATAGAAAAGCCGAGGAGAAGAAAAAGCAGTTGGGAGGCACAAAATGCACAGCTCTGATTGCTGTGTGGCAGCAAGGGGGGATATCCATGCAGAGAGATCTGAACAAGGAGGAAAGAAAAAGGTGCTTATGGGATATTTGCTCTGTTATTATTGTTTTTCTCCCTACAGTTTACTAAAAGCCCAGTTTTTCATACTTCTTTCTCATTCAAATGTTTTTTTTTTTTCTTTTGTTTCTCTTGGCAGCCTGAGAATATCCTGTGCGTGAACCGAGAGGCAAATCAAATAAAAATTATTGATTTTGGATTGGCAAGAAGGTACATGCATGTATTCTCACTAATCATAAATGAATTAGCAAACAATGAAAAAATGATTGTATCCCTACAATGATGTATTTGATACGTAATGGTCTTCTACTGTTCTTAGGACAAATTTGTTTCTTTTAACCAGGGATATCTTTTAATATGGAATGTTTGCAGCTAAGTGAAAAAGATTTGTCTTGAAACCTTCTTTTCAGGTAGAAGGTTGAAAGAGGGCTGATTCTCACTAAGCATGCATATAAGTATCTTGGGACAGCAAAAATGGACAAAACCAGTGGTACATTTTGTCTCCAGTATTGAAAAGATTCTTCAAAGAGAGTGTAATATACTATCTAGAGCTCTTAGAATATGTCTCATGCTATATCACTTTCTAATTTAATTACGTACTATAACCTCAGTGAAGGATTTACTGGTTAAAAAATTTCTTGCCTATGATATGGAGAAGTCCCAAAAGGATGGTAAGAGCTGCTCTGAGAAGTCCTTGAAATATGAATTTTTTCCTTTTTATAGCAGATTCATTTTATCCTAGTATGATATACAGCTTGCAAACACTTAGTTTTCTATATGGGAATATTTCTTTTTAGGTTGTACCTCTGTCTGTCCTTGTTTTCCTACTGAATTTTCTGTATGCTTCTGGAATTCTTTTAAGTTCTAGACAATTGACAGTGCAACTTTAATAAGAACTGTAGTTGATGTCCTTTGTTAATGTTTCCATTTCCTAGATATAAACCCAGGGAAAAACTTCGAGTTAACTTTGGGACTCCAGAATTTCTTGCTCCTGAAGTTGTAAATTATGAGTTTGTCTCTTTTCCTACAGACATGTGGAGTTTAGGAGTCATTGCTTATATGCTGTAAGTAGGATTCAGTATCTGCTTTGTAAGCTGTTTCCAGGTTGAAATGTGTCAGTCATGCAAGTTTGCTGTAATACTGGAAGAGTGAAAAAATGTGTGCCCAAAATAGGAAATGTAGACTTCTTTCCAAGTTCCATATTGAGAAATCTCTCATCTTTTCCAATTGGCATGAACTTTTTGTCTTTGTTTTTTTGCACATCTCTCAGGAGTGTTTGAGCATGACACTTCCAGAATAATGTAAGCTGCTTGGCAAATTTCCAGTGGACAGAGCAAGAGCGATCAGAGGTCTAGAAAATATGACCTACCATGAAAGACAGTAATGCTTGGTGTGTTAGAGAAGATGGGTGATTATTTAAACATGCAAATAGTTGAGAAAATGGGAATGGTCTGGAGACCTTCTTAGTATTTTGTAAGATAGGCCAGAATGACAGAACAATCTGAGCTGGCACATTGGAGACCATGTACAGGAGGAGGGAAAGACAGGAAGACTGAACATATTCCTTTTTACTTCAGCCTCACTGGATTGTCTCCTTTTTTGGGTGATGATGACAATGAGACCCTCAACAATATCCTGGCCTGTAACTGGGATTTTGAAGATGAGGAATTTCGAGATGTTTCTGATGAGGCCAAAGATTTCATATCAAAGCTTCTCATCAAGGAAAAATGGTATATAATCTTGTATCTTTGAAATGTGTGTTCCATGCCATCGTGACACAGTTGTGTCACTTGTGCTGCTCCATTGCAGAACTAATAATGACTTATCTAAGTTTTTCATGTCCACATACAGTATTATAATGACACTTCATTGATGTTGTTCATCGTAGCCATCAAATGCTCTGAAATGACCTGAGTATATTTTTACTGTGAAACAAAACTTAATTCATCTGCCATACGGTTCTCAAATGACAGCATTGCATGATGGCAGAACACACAACCTGTAGCAGATAATTGCTGAATTGTAAGATTCTGGGAAAAACTCTTAATGGCATTCTGGTTTTCCTCTAGCTGGAGATTAAGTGCAACTGCTGCCTTAAAACACCCATGGTTAACAGACCACAAACTCCACTACAGACTCCAGGTCCCTACATTTAAATATCCTTGTGCATCTACTGTTGCTCTCTTGTGTTGCCACATCACTTTGCTTTGACATTTTTCTTAACTTCATTTGAGTCTTTGTTGCTGATTCATTTCTTGCCATTGTGAGCCTCGTGTCTCATTGCTTTTTTTAGCTGTTAGAGTTTGCATGCTCACATTTGCTCACCAGTTCTTGCATGTCTGGGAGGAAATATAAGATCCTGCAATGCTGTGTGTTTCTGAGTGGCTCAATTAGAAAAATGAAAGTATTTGTAAAAGGAGCACTGAATTACCATATGAAGAGGATTTTCCAGCTGGAGATGGTTCTTGTTCCTGCTTTGAAAACCCTTTCAGGCTTTCCTGAATCCCTCATGAGTGTTGTTAGATTTCATCCTACCTCTTCCAAAGAGATACCTTTCCCAACAGAGCTATCAACTTCACCTTGTGCATATCTTTGTACTTAAGCACCTTCTTGTCCTTCGATAGTAACCAGTTTAGTGGTCAATGCGAAAGGAGAAGTTATTTGCTCAAGCAAGCAACTCAATTGGGCTGAGCTGGAGGTGCAACAGGATTTTAAATCACTTTGGTTATTCCTGTGTCAGTAATTTTTGGAGATTCGTGCTGTTGGTGACACTGCTGTTGACTGTTTCTGAGTCCACTCTGTGATTCAGGGGTTCACAAGGGGATAATTTTAAGCAGGTTTCAGAATTTTTACAGCATTTGAAGTGCAATATTCACTTCTTCCTTTGCAGGCAAAGCACTTCTGTGTTAAATAAAATGACTGCTGCATTGCCTATGATGTATATGTCCTGGTGCATCTTGATATACAGCCATCATTAAGAGTTAATAGATCTCATTAATTAATAAAATAATGTCATTAAAATAAGAGCAAAGATTATGATGGTAATCAAGCAGAGGTAGCTCTGCTGATGAGGTGGTGAGATGGACTGAATAGTGTCTTGACAGCTCTGTCCTTGCAAGATATTCCTGTTATAGAGTAAGGATAACCAGAATTACAATAAAATAGGATATAAAAATCAAATAAAGTTTTCTAATTTTTACTTAAATTTAGTTTTCGTTGTAATCTCCCAGAACAGCGGTGCCCATGAGATTATTAGAAGATTTGTGTGTGTGCACAGTAAAAATAGGAGAGTTTATCATGGTAATATATCTTCAGAGGTTTTCATAGGAGACAATTTGACTCCTTTAGTTGGGCTCCAGTTTCAGAAGCTCTGATTTCTGCAATCTGGGGGACAGACAGGCTTTTCCAAATGCTGCAAAAACACAAACTGCTGTCCTTCTTCCTATCACCAGTTTTTTTTCTCAGGAAACCCTACCCTAATGCAAACCTTACAGCTTATGTTTTCCTTTGCATCTTCTCCCCCAGTGTTTGTTATTCATACCTGTGCTTTGCAAAGTAGCTTCACTAAACATGCTGATGTTGCAGTGTTCTTCTGCCATTGCCTGAAGTAGAGGTAAGATATGACTGATCTTCAATTACTGCTCCAATAATGGTATCTTTCTTTCTTTCTTTCTTTCTCTTTTTTTTTTTTGTTTCTTTATTTATTTTTTGGTTTTTGTTTGTTTGTGGGCTTTTTTGTTGTTTTTTCTTTTTGTTTGTTTGTTTTGTTTTTTGCTTTTTGTTTTATTTTTTCTTTAGAGAAAGGCTAAAGGTGGCTGTGTGTCTCAAGCACCTCTGGCTCAATAACCTCTCTGAAAGAGCTGCCAAACAGAAGGTTTGTTTCAGGTCCCAAATGTTCCTTCAGATGTAAAAGCTGTAGCCCCTGTGGAAGGGATCAGTAGGCAGCTGAAAACCTTGTATAGTCCAAAGTGCATGGTCCAAATTGTATTCACCACCACCATCCCTGCTGCTGTCTGGAAAGCATTCAAAATGTAAACTGGCTTATTACTTATACCAATGTGCAAAATAATTAATGGGTATGGAGCCATATGTGCTGCAAACCCTGGCCATTTTAGAGGGAATGGTTATGCTCCCACTGGCTCTCATGGGGCAGGAATTCACCCAATAATTTTTCAGTGTTGAAAGCTTTCGGGTTTTCATGCTGTGGTAAGAAGTACAGTTTAAAAAGGGTAGAAATATGAAAAGTAATAACTTTTTAGCAGAGGCACGGGCCAGACCCTCAGGGCAGCTTGACTAACTGCAGCAAAATCAAAGCAAGGTGTCCCCTAAAAGAAGCTGCTCCACACGTCCGAGGACCCAGTTCTGACAGGGCACTTGCCTTCCCTTTTAGCAACCCAAACACTTTTGACAGAGCATCTCTCTGTCCTATTTCCCTGGCTCCTTGTCTTTGCCCTTTCTTTAATAAACAGTTCATTAGTGGTTCTCAGGCTGGTTTGTTTGCTTCCCCTGCGGATCAGGGAGACTCAACTTTGCTTTCTTTTTTCTGTCTCTGGTCTTTGACTCATTCAGCCACTTTGAAATCATGCTACCTCAGGCAGTGCAGTGTCTCCATAAACCAGTACTCCAATTCCCACAGCCACTTTCACCAACAGAAGCTGGTGGCTCCGTTCAAGGACCAGGGGAACTGCTCAATGGTTCTGGAGGCCATCTCTGGGCAAAACTCAGTGGAGGGTCAAGATGTGAATTAGGCTGAGAACACACACATATATTGTAAAACCACTTCCTTTTAGTAGTGCGTCATGAGTAACAACAGGATGCCAAAATAAAAGTAGTCCACCTTTCACCACTAACAAGTTTTTAATGGTGCCATCATCCATCATCTGCTTGGTAGGGCAAGTGATGGAAGGACTGGCGTTTTTTTGCAATGAGTTTTTTCCAGGAACATGTGAAAAAGAGAGTATTGTGGGAGGTTGGAATTTTTGTTCTAAGATTAGAGCAGATTTTATCCAGCATAGTGTGGTAACACAGAAGGTAAAGATCTTTAGATGAGCTGTTTCAGGGACATGAGGATGCCTTTCCACAGTATAGTGGAAGCCAGTAAGGACGAAGGCACCATTATTACATCCTACTTGCTCTCTGAAGCCATGTAAATTCCTGATACGGCAATATCTGATCATCAACTTCTGGATTGGAAATCCATGGGGAATTTATACCTCTTTGGGATTTCTTCTACACAGAAGTTTTCTAAACAGCTTTTCCAGCCCTGTTGCAAGACTGGTGTTTGTATTGGTATTTCCCATTTCAAGCCACTAACTTGTGGCAGCAAACACAGACACAAAATGGTGAAAATTCTCCCTCTCTAATGCAGGAAGCACTGGATTACACAATTTTCTATTACAACCAAAGTCAACTTTAAGATAAATTGAGTGTCCAACAGCAGTCAAAATTATTTTTAAATAAACTTTTAATAGCTTTGTAACATAGTAACCTACCCATGATCTAACTTGCAGGGAAAATCTGGTTTTGGCTTTGGCAGTGGCATTTCCTCTGTGTGTTTTTCTTTTTGGAGTTTATTTGAGTTTACTTAATGAGTGGATCTAAAGTCATAGCTGTGTTTTATTTTTAAAGAATCCCTTTAGCTATTTTTATCAGGCAAGTAGTATGGTTACCACATTTAACCCAAAATAATGCACTCAAGTTCCAATTGATTTAGACCTGGCATTATAAATGTTTGCAGTGGTAACACAAATAAATGGAGAGGTTTGCAGCATGCCCTTGCATACTGTGATCTGTATGACAAGAGAGGCAAAAAAAGCAGAGTAGCTGCATTTCAAGTGAGACCTCCGGGATTAATTCTCCACCTACTGAGGTGGCATTGTCTTTTTAATACTGTATAAAACATTTCAGAGAAAAGGTGTCTGCGAGAATCATTTGTAAGCAAGGTAGCTTGAGGGCTGCTTTCTTTTCCTTCTGCACAAAGAAACCACCATGTGGTCATCCTAGAACTCTTAACCAAATGAAAAAATATACTGCTGAATCAACTGGATTCTTGTTTTGTTTATTTTGCAGAAAAGCTGCTGTGTGGTTACTGCTGCTAAGAGATTTGAAAATATCAGCAGTCTCGGTGCCTTACCCCCTACCGTGACTGAGATTTCTACTAAATGGACCAACAGCACTTTGGTTGCAGGACAAGTCCCAGCATTGCGGAACTGCTTCTTCTCTATCCAGCTGTTGAAAGAAGGAAAATATTTCTCCAGGTTGCAGGAACGTGTTTCTTCTGGAGCAGCATGTTCTCCATGCCTGCGAGTGCTACATTAGCTTGGTTTCATAATGAACTTTTCTCAATCTAGTCTTATATCCTCATTTACTAACCAAAGGCTCTTTACAGTTCAAATTATCATATAAATTTAACTGTTTCTCATCTCAGCCCAGAAGGCAATCTGTCACTGTGTTGTATCTGTAGCCAAGGTTCATTTGACACTGGAGTCGAATAACTTAAAACGCAAAAAAAAAAAAAAAAAATTGCAGCAAATTTGAAGCTGCCTTATGTAAGAGATTTGAAGTTTGTTTTTCCTGTCACACTAAAATGAGTTAAGGATTAGCTCAACCAGAGTTAAAGCCATGTTAATGTAACACCAGTGAAAGGGAGAAATGAGGCTTTCCTTGCATGTAGGTGAATTTGCTGCAACTGTGATATGGTACATTTCAGGATTTTTTAGCCTGATGAATTACTGCTCACTGTAAATACACTTGGATTAATTAAACAAGAAAGAGAACAAGGCACTATTCACTTGTACCCATGCAGACCCTGTTCTCCAAAATGCAAATATAATTCAGAGTTATTTTAACAGAGGGTGATTTTATATCAGCTAATCTGTTTAATGCTAATTCAACTGATTAGGACCACTGGCAAAGAGGTGAGTCAGTGCTTTGCTCATTATAACCTCTGACTACAGGCTCAAATAAAAATCCTCTGTATTTCTAAAGTTTTCTTTTCTTGCTCCCAAGCCTTTCTGATTCTTAACTGGGTAAAAAAAATTGAAGTCAGAACAGCTGAATTCTGTACCTGAGATTGTTGGAATATGGCTCATCATTAAGTGAATCTGAGCCTTAGTTGCCGAGGCTCTGAAGTTAAAATAATGAGACTTATTCCCTGCTGTATATGGCTTTCTTACTGCTTGGTTTCAGAACTACATAAATGCAAATTGTAATGAGTATTTTATTTAATCATGCTGTTGTGATGTCTTTATGTTGTCTTTGCTTAATCCAGTTATGATCAAGCCCCATATTAACATAGCTATCTCTATATATTTATCTATGCATTTCATATGTTTATATATTTAAGTTCTGTCTTTTAAAAAAAGGGATCAACATAAAGACAAAACAATATTATTCATCACCACGCAATGAATTGCTCCTCACACCTTTGTCCTTTCTGGATAGCATTCATTTTGAAATAAAAAGGGGCCCATTAATGGGACGTCATGGCCATCACACTCTCTACAGCCAGTTTGATCCAATGTTTTAAAGTCATTGTAGTACCTCTCTTAAGACTGCTCCTGTAAATGAACCAGGCTTCTTACAGCTGTGGCATCTTAGAAATACTGATGTGTTGCACCAGAGGTTGCAAATGCTGCAATCACACACTCACACACCATGTAACTTTTGTACAATATAAAGCACTTCAAGTCCTCATCTGTAGTCTTAACTAAAGTAAACTTTGACAAGCAGAAACAGAAGTTTCTTTGGGGAAAGACTGAGCAGTCTCAAAGCAAGAAAAGGAGCATATGACTTTTAGATAGAAGCTGGGCTGCTTGTTTTTAGTCACCATTTATTTTTGCCTGTACAAAAAAAAATATAAAAGCTACGTTTCTGTTAGGGCTGGAGTTCTCACTTCTGTTCTGACCGTCTTCAAGATATTTTAGCTTTTTGTGCAGTAAACAACTCAATGGTCAGACTAAAATGCAGAAAACCGCTTTGGAATGACAGGATCTCATTATGCACTTTAGTGCCACTACTTTAGAATTGGATCGGGGTTTTGTTTCTCCTGGTAGACTTTACATAGATATGAATAAATTGCATGTAGTTTTGAATCTTCTTACCTATACTAAAATAATAGTGTGACTACAGTCTTTTCTGCTTTGTTGCTCAGTTGAATTAAGAGGATTTATTATTTGTTGATATATACATCTGAGTAGTAATTCAGAGCTTAGTGCCATGAAGATCAGCCCAGTGTTAGAGTGCATTGCACTGAGTCAACCACAAATCCTCCAGGAGCTATAGGAAAACATGGTCTCTGTTGAGCACATCCCCCAAGTTCATCTGTACAGTGCTCTGTCAGAAATAGGAGCACATGGGACGATAGAAGAGCTGGATGTGTTTCCCCTCCTTGAGAATTTGGGCATGAGTTGAGGACAGGACCCCTCAGCAGCCTCTGGCTTGTGCAACAGGGCAGTGTGCTAACACAGTCAAGGCATTTAACTTCCATTCTTAATAACACGGATAATGGTGGTCACACCCTAGAGTCTTGTCTGTAAATTGTCCCACTGTTTCATTCTTGGAACAACTCCTGCAGTGGGGGGTGAAGTTGAGGGAGGGACAGTCAGAGGAGGTTGGACTGAGCAAGTCTCTGCAGTGGCTGAAGGTGCCATTTGTTGCCCAGGGTTAAATCCAAGTGTAGATGTCCAGTGGAGGAGGAAAGAATCCCAAGCACAATTCTGCTTTTTGCTCCACGGGTGCTGGATCTGCAGCACTGGGTCAAAGGGGAGGTACATTACCTAGGGCCTTATTGTTACCAAGGGTAAAATATTATACTGCTGTGTAATTATCACTGCTCTGTAGAGCAATGTGCCTGAGAAAAATGTCTCCAGAGATGTTCATTTGTGTCTTGTATCCACCTCAACATGAGGAAGATCTTCTTTACATTGAGGATGGCAGAGCACTGGAAGAGGTTGCATGGGGAGATCATGGAGTTTCCATCTCTGGAGACATTCCAAACCCTCCTCGATGTGTTCCTCTGTCACCTGCTTTAGGTGACCCTGCCTTGGCAGGGGGGTTGGACTGGATGATCTCCAGAGGTCCCTTTCAACCCTAAAAATTCTGTAATTCTGTGATCTTTTCTGGCTGTTGTAATTTTAGTTAAATAATAGCTTGAGACAGATTCTTTTTAGTAGCTTCCTAATTGTGTCTCATTGCACCTTGAGCAGCATGCTGTTTTGTGTGTGTGCTCACATATTCAAGTTCAGTTTGGGTTCTGTTTTACTTTGCCCTACCTCTGGAAACATTCTAGGTTGAGTTGGACAGGGCTTTAAGCAGCCTGATCTAGTGGGAGACATCATTTCTCACTGCGAGTAGGTTGGACTAGATGACCTTTAAAGGTCACTTCAAACTCCAACTATCCTATGATTCTATGATTTTATGATTTAAATGTGTTCTGCAATGGCTAACAGCTAAAGTCTGCTGTGTTAAATTATTGTTTTGACACATCATCAATTATTTTCTACTAGGTCATAATAATACTAAGGCTACTAGGTTCTAATAAGTCACCTACATCTGTGTGAGTTTGCTTGTAAGTTTTGCTGCATATTGGCTTGTGTGATTGCATTTGGAACCTGTGAATTGCTGTGCTTGTGAGCAGGTTTGGGTGTGAAAGGCACTGTTCTAGCTGTTGTTATTCCATTTAACTGTGTACTCACGGACGGACGGGGATGACTGGAGGTGCCTCAAGAGTGGTATAGAAATATAAGTTGTGGTGGGAGGGATAAAGTGCCCAGACGGAGTCTTTGTGTTGTGCACACCGTTGCATTCTTCCTGACGTGTAAGAATTAAAGGCGATATCCTGGGAACATGACAACTATCACCTGGCACTCAAGAATTAGAACGCTATTATATGAAGGAATCTCAAGCAATAAATAGTTTTTCTGCAGTGGTTAAATTGCTGCATTAAGAGTAAAGTTTTTTTAGCATTTTCAGTTTAATGCTGACACTATAAATCACTGGCAGCCTCTTTCAGCAAAATGGCCCCCACCAGGAGCTCTGTGAAAAGAAGGTGCTTGTCAGCTCTTCTCCACTGATGGAGACCGGGAATCATTGGATTCTGTTCCCCTGGAGAAGGGGGGACTTAGCTTGTGGACTTCTAATACGTGGTAAAGGATGCAGTTTTGCACCCAGAGTAGTGATGAATGAACGAATGAGCACCGATGCTCCAAACTCCTTCCAGGAGAATGATGCATCTTCATGTACTACTTTTAACATCACACTTGTTCTTGTGTCTCCTGTGAATAAAACTAAACACTGCATGAATCCGTTTAGGAATGCTGGACTGTTTCACCTTCCATGAAGGCTTGGTAGCTGAACAACTAACTACCTGTTTCAAACTTAGAGATAAGACTGGTAGAGGTAGTGCTTTGTAAATATGTTGTTTAGCTGTGTCCGTAGAGGTAGCGATCACATTTTGGTGTGGCAGAACTAATGTTTGTGTACCCCACAGCAACTTCCCTTGAAATTAGATGACAGGCATGTGGCAGCGAAATCGTGAAGCATGTGGATTTTCACATACCTTATCAATTTGGTTTCCATATCTGGTTTTGTAGATGAACTCATGTATCTCTGGTATGTGTTCTTTTGTGAAAACCATGAAGCAGTCTTGTAAAAAGATGAATGATGAATAAATGCTGATTTTGTTTACTCCAGGGTTTTCGTTTGCTGTATTTAATGTGCTTGTCGTTTATATTAGTGACAGAAAGAAGCGTGGCCTTTCTCCCAACTACTGTCTCTAGATACATGAAGAGGAAAGTAATTTCACTTGGAAAAAATGTACCTCCATTGAAGGTTGACTCAGGCTCACAGTTTGTACTCACTCCTTGTAAGAAAACATTGGGTCTCTCTGCAAGTAACTGGGACTTGAGGTGCTCTTGAGTGCAGTCTTGCCGGAAGTCCTTAAGACCAGGTTACTAACGAAGGAAATTAGAAATTACTGAAATTTCTGGTGTTTGGTCACTCAAGGGACCTGGTGTACTTTTCTCCCTAAATTGTCACGCTTGCACCACTCTTCAGTGGCCTACTCAGCAGTGCTGTCTGGGTGATGCACTTTACCCTTATGCCATCTAGTAGTTCATTGACTACCAAAACAGTCTGGAATCAGAATTTTTGTTTCCTGCAGAGTTAAATCAAACTTCAAGTGGGCTAGCTAGTGAAAAAATAAAAAGCAAGAGTAAAAATTGAGAAAAAGGTTACAGGGTGAGAAATCAGGAAGCAACCTCTGACTGGCACTGGCCTGTATTCAGTAAGTAGCACTTTTTCTGTCTGGTTTATCCACAGCTCTGGTTGCAGCACTTGAGACATGCACCATACTTGAGAAACAACTTTGGCTTCTTACACTGGGAAGGCTCTCCTTTAATACCAGCCTATATTTGACAAGCCTGAGGTCTGCAAGTGTAAGATCTCAGTACAAGATGACCCCCTCCTGATTAAGCTGTGAGTTAAATCAACCAAAGGGTTGCATTCATTCCCCAGCGAGCTCAGTGCTGCTGGCCAACATGGAACAAAGCCATCACAATCCAGCTGGCAGAGCTTGGGGGATGAAGGAACCAACAAGAGAACAATTTTACAGTAGCCAAGCACAGGACATGAAACTGCTGCCCCTTTACATCTGCTCAAGGCAGCCCCAAGACCACCAGCCCTTCCAACAGGAGCCCAGGTGAGCTGGTAAGCCCAGGCAGAACCTGTGCTCCAGCATCTCCACGTGGGGCCCTGGGGAGTTCAGTAGGTGCCTGAAAGTCTTTCAGGGTGACAGCCCAGAGCAAGTTCCTGTGCATGACCAGGCCTTACACATTTGCTCTCCATTTGCCTTTCCTGAAACCAGTTGCTGTATTTTAGTTTTCAGTGCCTTTGACCCTGGTGTAGGAGTTATTGTCCAGAAAATATTAACATCTGTGCTTTAAAACTGATGAGGAATACTTTGCTATAGTACCTTGGTCCTCTCAACAGCTCCTGCTAAATGCATGCCACTGGCAAAAATAAAATAAATGGGGCTAAAATAATGCTTAGCTCTCTGTATGTATCTGTAAAGCAACTCCACACTTTTAAAATGTGTTCCCTAAGTTCATGTGGTTAAAAGTATGTTGACTACAGGAAAAAAATCCAACAAGGGACATTCATAATTCTTCATTAATTAATAGTCAACCCTTTTTCTCCCCCAATTATTTCAAACACCTGCTCACAGTAAATTTCCTTTGCAGTTTTTTAATGCTACTTTAATATTACCCAGAACTTGGAAACATACACTAAGCTTCTCTTATTTTTAATTATTTTCAAATTAATTTTATTTTCTGAATATTTTCAGTGCTGCCCATTCATTCCATAAAACAGAATTTTAATTTTAATTTTTTTTTTCCTTAAAAGCCTCCTCAACTTTCCAGAGAAACTTTATGGGCTGTTTTAATGAAAGCTTTTGGAAAAGGGACTGGATATTTCAAAATTCTTCTCATGAAGTCTCCTTATCCAAAAAAGGGGGGTGGGGGGGAATCACTTCATTGGATGACTCACATCTCTTGCATGTGGTAGGGATTCATCCAGGAGCTGAGCCATCTTGTATTTGGAGTGCAGGTTCTTCTGGGTGCAACAGCAGGGCTACCACCCCCAGCAGTGCCTCTCCTGTGCTGGGAGGGCTGGATCCACCCTCAGGCTTCCAGCTTGTGCCCATCTCCAGTGGGTGCACAGTGAACATCTGCACTGCCACCACAGATGTGAGGCTGTCTCCAGTGCTCAACACGCTGCTGCCTCTTGGGGACACAGAGCTGTGACTGTGGCAGAGCTGAGGAAGGGAAGGTGGAAATCATTCTTTTCCAGAGACATCCACTCCTCACCAGATAATCTAAATGCTCCTCTAAACGTCCTCTTTTTGCTTTAGGCCCCCAGTCACTGCTTCATGACCTCTGATCTTTGTCTGTCCGTAACTTATGCAGGTGTGACTTCTGACCAATGCAAGCAGATCAGAGCAAACAACTTTCACAATGGCCTCAGTCCTCCAGTAACTTGAATACTTTCACGGAGGGGGTACCAAGACACTCCTGCTCTGAGCCTTGAATGTGTTCACCCCATTTCAGTCTGTGTGGTCTCAGGGGTCAGGGATAATTTAGAGACAGGTGGCAGGGTCTTGCCTCGTAAAAATGTGGTGGCCTCATTGTGTCACCTGAGCATTCCTGCTGCATCACTGTGTCACCTGAGCACTCCTGCTGCATGTGTCACCTGCTACTTGTATCCCTCTGCTTTGTCAGGCAGTTCACAATGGATTTCTAATCCCTCACTGAAAAAACTCATGTCATGGGTAACACTGGGGAAGCCAAACCAGGCTGCTGAAAGGAGATATTTAACTGGCACTGACATTTGCAAAGTTTCTTCCTTTTGCTTTTAGTGTTATTTTTTGTTATGGTTCACTTGTGCAGACTTAAGAAATATCAATTGCAAGGAGCTTTCATCTGCTCTGCTCTTAATCCCTGCAGATGCCCATATTCCATGGACTGGAAGAAGCTTTCTAATTGTAGGAGTTTGTTGATTTTTTTATCTTTGCTCTAGTGAAAGTGCTGTCTCAGAGCTATTCAGATGGCCTGAAATCTTAGACTTAGTCCCACAGGCATTCGTAGACAGAGCAAAAAAGCAATAGTGACTGCTGCCATAGCAGCAAGTTGTGTCCTGACCGTGGACACCTTCCTGAGCTGGGGCCAAAGCTGTCAGTCAGTCAGTCCGTCAGTCAGTCAGTACCACCAGGAGGGAACTGGTACCAGTGGGAAGGCGATGCCCATAGTGGGGAGCATTTCAAGGGATGGTGTGTGTATCTGGTGCCTGTTCCCTTTGCAGCCCTGCCCGGGGCCGGGAGCTCAGTGCTGGCGGTGGCTGTGCAGGGCTGGCCACAGGGCGCTGCAAAGAGCCGGCGCGGCCGCCAGAGGCCAGCATTGCTGTTCGGGAGCGGGGACAGTGGCCCCTTCCTCGCCTCCGGAGGGGATGCTTTGGGAGGGCGCGTTACACCCAGAACTGCCAGCGCCGGCGGGGTTAGGGAGTACAGCGGCACTCCCAAATCCCACTTAGGGACCACCGTGCCAACCAATGCAAGTGGGTGAGGGTGACCTTTAAAATATCTCTGACTAATAAAACATATTTATTTTCAGGCAAAACCTGCACTAAATACAGCTTTGAACCACTCCCCATCCCTAGCCTGTGCTTAGCACACCAAGCAGAAGGACGCAGGGAAGTGCCTGAGGTATGATATCATAAAAAGGTGGGAGAGTTTGCTCAGTGTGAGGCTGGCCAGGGCAACTGTGGGGAAATGTGCGGTGCGGCTGGGAGTGCTCCTTACCTACTGCCATTTTACATCATTCTCCCTTTGGCAATAGCACTGCTTTAGCTGCACTGCGGCAGAGCACAAACAGAAAGTACTTGTGATTTAGGATTTGCATGTAAATCAACTGACAGCAGTAGAAAAACATGAAGAAACTTGCACACTCCTGCTATAAACAGGAATCTCCACACGATATGGTTTGTGCGTTGTGCTAGAGATCCCATAAGAAGCTTAACACACCAAGTGAGACCATGGGTACTTCTCTGCTGGTTTGAATGGGGTGTGAGAGCATGAGGCAACTACTAGGGTTACTTCTTCATGTACTAAAACATTCATGGTTTTTTGCCCAGTGCACAGAAGTCCTGTTGCTGATGTGAAAGAGGAAGAATGGAGGTCCCAAGTTCCATGGTGTTATAATTTCTTTATTCATATGGAAGCTGAATGATTATCCATTAATTAGAATCAGAAATTACATGGTCAGAGGTCTTTGTGGTGGCCTCATCTGATCTTCAGTGCACTGTAAGACATAAGACTTCTTCCAATCAATTTCTTCTTGCTCTATGGAACATTTGAAAATAAAAAAAATCTTCTTGTCTGACTTTGTTCACATTCTAGCCTTTGCTTATTGCTTTACATTTGTCAAACTGAACAAATCCCTGCTAGCAAATGCCTCCTCACCTATGTACTTCTAGACTGATTGTCCAAGCCCCTCTCCACCTTCTCTTCACAAAACATAGGGTTGCCTTTTCCTGTCTTCTGCCACAGAACATGATAACTGTTCTCACAAGTATCTTTTTATGTATATGCTGGTTTTCCAAAACCATTTTTATTCTGTAGGCACTGTAATATAGCCAACCAGGAACAGTCACCTCAGTGTCAGCTATAACAGGAGCTCAAGGTCCTTGCTATTAATTCCTCACTTGTCTCTTCCCATGCTCTTGATCAACCATTAGCCTCACTGGTTGTTAGGCCACTAAAGTTTGGCTATGACCTGCAGGTTATCACTGCCTGGCTTTCCCTGCTAGCCAGGACAGAAGTTTCCAGCCCACAAGCAAGCTCTGTGTTCCTTTATTATTTGGTTAACTACGTTGCTACACAGGGAGCAGTCAGTGGATTCCAGAAATAATGTCATTTTGCACTGAGTGGCCTCACCTTCTCTCTACATACCAATTGAAAACCCTGCGTGACAACAGTGTCTCAGGTTAGTCCAAGAGTTTTCAACTCAGCCACCAACAAGCTGGGGCTACATATTCTTTCAATCAAAGTTTAAAATAAAAAAAAAAAAAAAAAAAAAAAAAAGTAGGGTTAACAGAGAAGATTTGTTATGAAAATATGGTGTAAATCAGGCAAGAGCCTCTTTGTGAGGGTCAAGGGAAGGTAGCTATCCACAGGCAGTATGAGAGTAAAGTAGAAATAATTCAGCTTTAAGAAAAGTCAGGAATCTGACTTACTGGAAGTATATAATGCTGATGGGGGTATGAGCAAGGAATCCCATCAGTATCGTATTTGCCCTGAGGATTTAGCAGAATTTTTTAAAGGAAGGTCATAAAAGAATTGAGACCAAATTCATCTGCTCTCATTCATTCTGGTCTTCCAAGCCACAGTTAAGGGAGAATCACTTGCCTATACAGTTTGCAACCCAAGTAGATAAACAAGCCAAAGGCAGCAAGGAGGGCAGAGGTGCAAAGCTGTTGACCTGAGTCTACTCCTCTTGCTGGTCTGGTCACACATCTCTCCAGTCCTGTCTCAACAAGCTACATTCCCAGCTGCTGGCCACCACCCACCCCTACTGTCACAAATCCCTGCTACCCAGGTGTGCTGCTTCACCACTACTGTGAGCATTCCACAGCCTTTTTCCAAGCAAAACCTGGTCTCGGGCAGTAGATGATTGCTAACCCAGCTCACGCTGGCAGGGACCAGCTAATAAACACCCAAAGGGCAGCTCTGGCAGCAGCTCTGGCAGAGGGAAGATAGCGAACAGCCAGGCCTGAGTGAAGCTCCTCATGCCCAAAGCCAGCTCCTCTGCAGCTGGTGGCTCAGTCAGCACGTTCTCTGGAAGGGTGATGACTCCAGTCTCTGGGGCTTATCCCAGCTACAGCTCGTGCTGCCTGCATAAATCTGTGGCATGGACAGGGAATGAAACCAGCTCCCTTGAAAAAGGTGAATGTGAGCCTCAGCAACCCAGGGGGCCAGTGATGAATCTGGGTGAAGATTAATGGGTAAAGGACAGCAAAAGGATGAAGAAAGTTACAAATGTGCCAAACTAGATGCAGAAGGTGGAGGACACAGGTCATCCACTTACACTCTGCTTCCTGCCACAGTGATCACCACTGGAGTTACAGCAGGATTACTGGTGATTTTGCTCAACAGGGTCAGAGCCTTTGGCTGCACTGGTGTTCCGGGAAGGATCTTGCCCAGGGACAGTGAAAGATCATCCACTGACCTCATTCTGCTGTGAACCCCAACCCTGTGCTCATGTCTTCCCATTCAAATACTAAAACATCTCCAAATTGTACAGTGTGTGCTGACACCAGCTCTCTTGTACATGGCGAGAGGTCATGAGAGTCTGACTAGCAAAGTTGTGAGGGATGGGCTATGGCCAAAGGCAACGAAGGTGAGATGGGCAGTGTCTTCTCTCCTTGCTGCCATTTGCATCAAGAGAACAAGGAACAAGTTGAAAAGGCTGGTGTAGTATATGGAATGAGTGCTAATTTCTTGAGCAAATTTGTGCATGGTGGCACACTCAATATAAAGGCAGCATTGTCAATTTTTAGCATCAAAGCATCACACCTTCCAAAATCCTGAGAGTAGCTTAAAGGTCCCGAGACTTCTTAAAAACAGCAAATGTCAATTTCCTTTTATTTTCCTTTGGGTTTTGGAGCCTTTTGGGGAGAATTTTCTTCCTCTTTGTTGTAAAAGTGAGGTTTACCTTCTGCTCTGAATGAATGCAAAGGGCCTTATGGACTCCCTTGATTCCAGCTTCTGGGTCTTTAAGGGAAACACCAAAAGTCATTAAGATGTGCAATTAAATCACAACCGTGGCTAACACAGCAAATATAAATGCAAACCCTGCCCCAGAGAACAAAGACCCATTCATTCTGCTTAAATTGGTCTTAAGAGTTGCTTGCTGCTTCATTTTTTTCCCTTTTTTCCCCTGTCCATATTTCTTTAGAAGGAGGGGGGGCTTTCTTGGCTTATGCCACATCCTGGATCCTCAGAAAATCCTGTGCTCAGCGGCCTGAGTCTGTCTTGCCTCCTGTCTGCCAGCCCTCCAGAAAAGTGATGTTACAGACAAACATCAGCAGTGAGTGAGCAGTAATAAAGAACCATGATAGCTGAGGTAAAGTGGCCATTATGCAACTAGGAATGATAGGTAGAAAAATAGAAGCCGGAAATGTTGAAAGGCAGCTGAGGTTACATTCCTCATTGGAAGTAGAAGGTGAAGGAAGATCAGTTGGCAGCAAACGCTCCTGCTCTGTACATAGAGAAGGATTTGCCAGCAAAGGATATTAATGATCTGAGAGTGAATTGCAAGTTCACAAGGGAAATCTGAACTGAAAATGGAAAAGACAGAAAGCTAGGCAGGGGGATTTGTATCGGGTTAAAATGTCAACATTTGGAGATGGATGAATCACTGGAGCTCAGACTAGGAGGAACAAAATAACCCACCCTCTCAACAAAGAAACCAAAGAAAACAGCAAAACATAACGCCAGTGTGCCCCTTTGTCCTAAAGTTAAAGGTTTGCCAGCCTGACCTTTTTTTTTTTGGTCATATTTGTGCAAGAGGATTGGCTCAGATGTGCAAAGTGGTGGTCTACAGAAGCGGCAGGTTGTCTCTGCCAACTTTCAAAAACTATGCTTGTCCCTTTCCCCCCACTTCCCTCCTTTTTTAAACTGTCAAAAGGCACCTCTGTGGTACTCAGTGAGCTCTACCTGACCAAATTTCTGTTACCAGATGAAGGGTGCTCAGAAGCTAATCCATCTAAAGGGATTTTTGGCCAGGAAAGAGGAAAGGCCCACAGTGCAAGGTTTGGGGATTCGATTTTTTGGAGACCACAGTTTGTATTGGACTGCTCTGTTCTATAATCCTATCTCTGTTCCTGTCAAGAATGTATTACAAGATGTAAAAAACATCTCCTATATATTTTGCTCAGTGGAAGACCTCTTTTTAAACACGAGGACCATGAATTTGAAACTTTAAGTAAGTTCTGAGCTAGTTCTGCAATTTACAGGGTGGGCTGGGGCTTTGATTGCATTTTTTTTGTTCCTTTTTAGGAGACAGTTGAGCTTCAGGCATTTCCAGGGCTATTTATGCCTGTTAATCCCTAGAAACTGGCTGAGAGCCTTGGATTTGTCTTCTTCTCTCTGAAATGAGGCATGGTCCACTCAGGCTTGTAGCTTGCTAATGCAAAAAGTGGCAGGACATGAGCCAGGTGAGGGGCTGGGGGGAGGACAGGGAGGTCTGTGCCCCCCACCCCTGCCCCAGCAAGGGGCAGGTGACAGAAGAACCTCTCCTGAAGAGACAATTAAGTGTCAATTCAAAGAACATTAAATTGGCACACATTCCTTCCTCTGTCAAACCACAGGATTTTTTAATCAAATATGAATTTTAGTAGCGAGATGTGATTTTTGGCTGCTCTTTAGGCTTAATTTATTAACAGTTTAATCAAAACTTTTGGGCAATTAGCCAAACTTGTTACTTTGTATGGCCAAAATGGTCAAACTGGATATTATTAGTCCTTGTTTCGTTGAAGATTCTTTGTAAGTTCCCCAAGATGTCTTGGTTTTGGATATCTGAGAAGAGCAGATCCACCAAAACCTATTTATCCATCCTGGTTTCACTCTCTCTTCTTCCACTTCTAAATGTAAAATATGCTGAAGTGTGTGAAAAACATTTACATGCGTTTCCCACACTTTCCAAAGCCCAGCCTGTATTCCAGGGGAACGTGTGAGCTAACTTTTCCCCAAAGCCATCTAACCTCTGCTAAATAATGTAAAAGAAGGAGTTGGGCTACTTCAGGGTCTCACAATGTGGTGTTATGATTGTTGATTTTCGTATTAACTGGAAACTGGTCAAAGCTTCCTTCGTGTTACCTTCTTGGTGACACTTTCCCTTTATTCCTGGTGGTCTCACACATATATCGCCTCCAGAGTTTTTTCTGACAGTTTTTCTCAAGTTGTGAATTACCTTATGAAGTTGGTCAAAAAATATTCTACAGCATCAGGATTTGCAAGTGTTTAAAATGAAACTAAGAAGTTGACAAAAGAAATAATAATGTTCTGAAATCCTTCTATTTATTTTTGTTGTGTTTAAGCAAAAAGAATCATTAGATAAAACACCTAAACCAGCTAGGATTGAGGATGATCACTCCCTCGTTCTTACAAGAAAGGCTTAAGACATTAAGAAGTCAAATCTGTGATGAAGGCTCCCAACTTTCAGCACTTAGCTCCATGAACTGTCAATTAAATCTCCATGGACTGAAGAGACTCCCCTGATTGCTTCTATGTTTTGGCATAAAGTTAGCAGCCACGAATTTTCTGGGAGACCCAACGAGACTGGCTCATTTCTGGAGCATTTCCTCCATCAGGATATGAGAAAGAACAGAATATTTGTGAAGGGTGGAATTCAAGATTAGGAGAATGTATTTATTAGCTGGCAACCACGGCAGAAGGCCAGAGGAGTGACCAGGGAAAGGAGCTCCCAGGAGCATACGCTCTGAGGAAATTCACCTCTCCGGTATTGCTGAGGATAACTCTGACACTGCTCTTCTTTTTTGTTGTTGTTGTTGTTGTTGAATCTGACTTGTAAAGAAGAATTGAAGTTTCACTGGTCTAGAAACTGCCACCCTCTAATTAAAATGCACCCTGGGTCACCAGAGAGTAAATCCCAGGTTCATGGGGATGCTTTGAGGCATCTTGTTTGAAATTAAGTACCTCTGCATGCCTGCAGACCTGGCTTCCAGGCAGTGCAAGCCAGACATAGGAGCTGCTGCCTCTCACCCCAGGGACCAGACCTCTCCTGCCAAGAAGTAAAGCCACACAGATGAACCTCACAGTAAACGAGAAGCCACAGGGCAGGTGGGTAAACACTGGAGCTCCACGCTCCTGAACTTGGAGTGAGAGTTATAAGGGTGGGAGCTCTTGTGTAGCACATGACATGGAAGGGCCAGCAGAGCTGCCACAAACTACCAGGGCTGGCTTTTGGTGATACTGGCTGAGTCACTGCTGGAAAATGGTGTCCCAGGGAAGTCACTGAGACTGCCTCCTGTGAGTAATCCCTTGTCAGCTCAGACCTCTCAGCCTCTCTCTCTGTACTCTTGGCAACGGTGCTTAGAGTGAAAACAAATAAATAATTCTAAAACCACCCCAAGCAAGTGTTTTCCAACATGTTTGCAGCCTCTAACAAAACTTTTGGAACCTATTTTCCGAAAAGTTCCAAAGGTTTTCCAAAGCCCAGATTTGTCTAGACTCTCCTATCCTCAGTGCAGGGAAACAGGGTGAATGGATAGGGTGTGATATGGATTTTTTCGAAAGTTTGTTTGGATTTCAGGAAGTGAACAAGATAAGCCAAATGGCCCTTTCCTGCTTTTGCTCTTTTAATACTTATTTTCCCTCAGTGAGTCCTGACAAGAAATATTAGAACTAAAAGATGTCAGATGAGTTTGTTGAGTTCCCCCTGCCTCACCTCTCTGCTAACAAAACCACCCACACCTGTGGCTGGGAGATAGCACCAAATCAGTCTTTACAATCTGGGCCCTTGGGCACATGGGAGAACTGCTCCCTTTGTCATTTCTGCAACATGGAAAATTGCTTTCCTTCTTTTTCCACCTCATTTAAAACTTGAGTGAGGAAGCGGGAAACAATCCCCTGGGAACTTTGGGATGCACCAGAGGCATGGAGGGTCTGATCCAGAGGGGAAGAAATAATCCCCATTGCATTAAGAGCTGCAGGTGCTGGTGTGTGGAAGAGCCCTTTGATGTCACATCAGTTTTGCTGCCAGAACAGCCTGAGCAAAGTCAAGCTGGAGAAACTGGTCTCCAGCCCAGCCACCCCATGCCTGATGGAGGGGTCTGCAGAATGACCAGGGATCACTTCTCCTCCATGCAGGTTTGTTCCTTGGTGCACTCCTTGGCTTGGCATAAGGTCTGGTGAAGGAAGATTCATGGTTCCCCCATTTCTACACAGTTTCATGTGTTCATGATTGCAAAGGTACTTGACCCGAACACAACCCTTCATGTCCTAAGTCAGACATATCTGCAAATTTTAGATGTAAGAAATCTGGATTTCATACTGACACACTTGTATCCACAAATGGTTTCTGGGAGGATCACCTTCTAGAATGGCACATTTGTAAGAAACAGAAAATTGTGTGTCCCAATAAAAATTTCCTGACACCCAACTCCAGCATTAACATGCCACTCTCTTTTTCGCTCTGGCCTTGCTCCTGTACATTATTAAAAAAAAAAAAAAAGCCTACCCTGCTTTGTAGAGAGGAGAGTTTTAATATTTGATCAGAAAAATCTTTGGAACTCTGAATATTATTGTAACTCTGAGGCTAGGGAAATAAATTCTATTCCTCTGCTGGAACATACCGACCTTCCTACCCTGTTGTTTATTTGTATGATCTGAACTAATTTTTTGTTTGAAATCTACACTGCCTAAAAGCATTTAGTAGAACTATTTTTTTAAAGTAGCTTGCTAAACTGACTCTAGAAGTTGCTTAGTGGATGCTTGGTATTTGAGAATCATGTACTGTAGTAGTGACTTTCCCACCAGCAGATGTTACCATAGTATAACAGAAGGATGGAGAACGACCTCAATAGGCAGGAGAATAGTGCAGCTAAAGGAATGTAAAGGGTTAATGCACCAGCTGGATAACCTTTGAAAATATACACAATAAATGGCCAGAACATTTTGAAGTCTGCAGCAGCCAAGTGAGCTACTAGTCACCCAGGATCTGTAATGACAGGACATTGTTCTGATGCAGAGTTTCTCTTTGTGATATCAGAAAATCTGTGCAGTTCCTGTTCTAAAATGCCAATTTTTTCACAGGTTACTAAGTCATTTGCAGATAGTTGGTGGTCCTTTCTTTGAAGATACATCCCTGTTGTGAAAAATGTAAGTACTGAAAAAATCTTAGTAAAACACACATAGCATTATAAATATCTGCCCTATCAAGAGACTTCATCTCAGCTTTGGAAATCTCTAAAATGGAGGAGGGATAGTTTATTTTCCAATTTTCTTAAATCCTTCCCCTTTCTAATGAGGCTGTCAGCAGTGAATTATGACACTTAGGGGTTACCTAGGCTCCAAAAAGACTCAGCTTTGTAGATGTCTGAGCACCTTACCACAGCTGCTGCTGTCAACCCAACCCTCTCCTTCTAACCTGTCCCTGATTCACCAGGTTTACTGGCTCTGAATCTCTGAATCCGAAATAATTCCAAGTCTTCCAAGAAGAACGTGTGCTAGCCATGTTTTTCTCATAGTGACAGATCCGGTCCTCTGCAGGCTCCAACTGCATAGCTATAAAGCCCTCCCCAACACACTGACTTAAAAAAAAGTACATTTGTGTTTCACTTGTTCTGCTGCAGATGCTATTTTTGCCTTTTCCTTCATTTTGTTGCTTTCAACTATTCATTCATCTCCCAGGTGGACAGAGAGATGAGACACTAACATACAAAATCTGTCAATGGCCCCATTTTTGGGATATCTGGAACAACACAGATATCATTTGGACAGACTGGGGGTGACTAAAGAGAGTCCCAAAGAAATTTCCACCAAAGAGTCAACTGAAAGCAACGTTGTTGCTCCAACCAGATTATTATTATGTATTTTGGGCAGCCCAATTTCTAGTAGCATAGCCTTGGACCAAAATTCAGAAGATAAGAGCATAAATGGCACTTGCAGGACACTACAATAGCATATTCCTTACACATTTGCATGTCTCATTCCAAGTGCTGGATTTGAGCAGTACCTCTTTCAGACTATTTCTTTCAAGGTTTGACTGCTCCAGCTGTACCTAAAACATCTGAGGGGCCAAGGACGCTCTTTTCAGTGTGGGTGGCTGTGCAAACCCCAAACCCCTCTGGCAGGAGCTACACTGCAAGTCTCAATCTGTCTTGTCCAATTTCACCATTTATGGCTGCAATACATTATGTTTGGAGAGGGAGTACTAGCAGCATGCTGTGCATTAATCCAAAGGCTGCATTCCTTAATAGATTAAATAACCTTCATCTCTGATAAGTGATTGCATTTCTGGTGCATGAATGGTACTGTGAAGCACATAATGCTGTTAATAGCTGGGAAAGAGAGCAGCATGAGAAAGCCCCTTTCCAGACTCACTTCCTCAGGATGTCGTTTGGACTTAGAAATATCTGTGGGCTGCAAAGCTTCCACCCACGTTTCTAACTTCAATCTTTCCTGAATGCTTGGGTTCCCTTAGGACCAACATATCATGACATACCAAAAAATATTATATATAGCTTTGCCCTCCAGAGCAGCAGTGCCCTCTGGAAGAACCCTTGTCTTTACTGGCAGCAGCAAATACATGTTTTCCAAAGTTGCAAGACCAGCAGAAACGAGGAGCTTTTCTCTTTGACAGCAGCTGTAGCTGTCTGGCCTAAAATACCTCAGATTAAAATGACAGTTTACCACAAAATATTCCCATCCTGCCAAAGGAGCTTGCCCAAAACATGCCCTTTCTCTCCTTACCTTCCAGTCTTGGCAGCATGTGAAGACTTATTTTCCAAGTCTATCACATAAGAAGCCCTTAAGTCATGTTCCTTCTCAGTCATTTCTGCTAACTCTGTAGCAAAACATTAAAATGTGAAGGGACAAAACTGCAGAAAACTATTTATCAAGGGAACACGGCAAATGTTTCTACAACACAGAAGCAATAGAGACCAGTCTGTAACCAAAGGTTGAAGTCAAAGCTGCTTTTAGATCTGAGATAATCACCAAAGTATTTAGCAGAACAGAATGCTATATTTTATGGCATGCTCTCTGCCTGAAAACTGTTACTTAATGCACTGGAGTGACAGTAAAAGAAAAGGCATGTTTCTAAGGATTTGGACTGCACAATTATACTCTGAAAAGTAAGACGTGGCTTTGTACTCTGAAAGATGAAATAAATTTGGAATTAAGTGTATTGATGAACAAATAGGAAGTTAATTTGCTCTAGATTCACCTTTAGATCCAAAAAAAAAAAAAAAAAAAAAAAAAAATTCAAACTAAGCTCTTGTTGGCTTAAGAGACATTATTAATAGTACAGATTCTGAGAATCAAATTCTGCACTGTTTTCTGTTAAACCTTCCAGTTCCAAAGATAACTGAATGAGCAGCTTGGTCTTTTTGACTGAACCTGGAAATTCTATTGGGGATGTAGGAACCAGAAGAGACCACAGGTCATTCTTATGGAGGTGCATGAAGTCTCAGGAAAATTATCAGGAAGAGAAAGTAGTTACGGATTATTGATGAGACATTAGATTAACTCTCCATGACAAAGAAGTTTAACATGCTGTTACTGTGTGTGTTACTGCACAATATAATTTTCAGGACTCTGAATTGCCTCTGCTGTAGGGTGCTGTTTTACCTATATATTTGACACAGGCACTCTCTTCAGGGATCATGTGCATGTATGAAGCCAGGAACAAGGCCCAGTTGCTCTGTTTTCTCCCATATCTCGCTGTACAGGAATGTGCTTCCATCTGGAGAGCATAAAGGTAGTCACTGATTCAACCATGGCTTGATGGACTGGTCCTGGACGTTGTTCTCAATATTTGCTTGATCCCTTTTTTCACTGACTGCAGTCTGGGACCATGCTCCAAGGAGTTTGGCCTAAGAATTGATTCTTTAGAACCTGACTAAGTAGATGAGGGGTGAAAAATGAAGCATCAGTTCTTCTCTTGCTGATGCAATCTTCTTGCTCTGAAGGTATGATAGCTAAATTAGAAGAAAATAAAGGATTCTGAGGTTCGAACTCACAGCTGCTGATTAGCTCAGGGATACCATGAACATTTTCTGGTTGCTGAGAACTACCTTGCTTACCACGAACAGTAAACAAAAAAGCTTTCAGTTTGTTGAAGTTCACTTGGGTTAGCTTTTCTCACGTGGGAATTTGCTTGTTATTTCTCATTAATCTGTGAAATCATGCACAAACACCCTTGAACTACAGGGTTTTTCTCAGAATCAAGAAGGATTATAGCTGTATTATGGGCCCCTCACCAGGAGGTGCTGGATGTTCACACAAAAAGGATACAGCTGGATGTATCCACTTGGGACACCGTGACACAGGTGCTTTGTGAGCACCTGTGTACAGGCATGCATGGGAGACTCGGACTGGGCTAACTGTGTCTCTGGGATCGCACACACAAAAGAGGAAAATTTTAAGAGGATCAGAAATGTGCATGGCTCCACCTTTCTACTTCATCCTCCTTCTCCTGTGAGAGGACATTTTGTTCCATAGTGTTCAGGACAGTAACCTTTACATTTCATGCACTCTAGAAAAGCATGCTCCTCAGTTTGCAGGTCTGACCACAGCTGTCTATGCCAGGATTTTCTTACAGCTGTAATGGTGGCTGTACCTGCCGGCTGGTTGGGCAGTCAATGGCTGGTAAGCCAGGGCATTTGCCTCAGGGCTTTTATGAGGCAAATGAGGGCATCCTTGACATAAGGAGTTGTGATGAGTGTCCCAGCCATGGCCTGCAGGTACAGATGGCATCACTGAAGTGTACTCTGGGATGTGTCAAATGTTAGCTTCATTCTTGCTTCTGTTCGAGGGTATCTGAATGTACCTCCCATGAAGGTGTATTTGAGTCACGAGCAGGCTGTTCACGGTGTCCCAGGCCCTGCCTTTCCCACCAGTGAAGCTGTTTTGCTTTGTTGGTAATAACTCTTCACCAGACTGGAGAAGGTGAAGTCTAGAGGTCAGAGCATTTTTGTGGGAATACGGAGATATGCATCATTCATCCCAAGGGGAAGCTTTGTGTGTGGCCTGTGACACTATCACTCACTTTCCTTCTGGCACACTGGCTATTTATGCAGGTTCAAATTACTGCAGAGGAAAGATCTGAACCAGGGTCTCCTAGGTCTCCTCAGTGAGTGCTTTAACCTTTCAGCCCCTGGGGTAAGTTGGTGAGGGGGCATCACCTTCCCTGGCTGTGGGCACCAGGTGGATTGGCTAAGATCCACTTCACAAGTGAAATGGGCAAGGCTCTTTGTGCTTGGTGTGCATTTGGAGAAAGGGTGTTGTTCTGGCTACAATGCCCACCCTTGCTGGAGTAAAGGAATTTTCTGGCCATTTCTGCTGCAAGTGAAAGGAGAGGCTCCAGGCGATCCCAAACCATAACGAACCTAAATCCCTGGATTAGTTTTGTCTGACCCTGGTTTCATTAGAGCCATTATATAAGAATGATAGCTATATAATATATAGGCCAGACAACAAGCTCACGAGGCAGCATAGCAGGGAGCAGAACTAGAAATGTTAAAGTATGTTTTCCCCTCCTGATGGAAAAAGAGAGGCACATTGGCTGAGGTCTGTCAGAAACAAATGCTGGTATTGAGGCTCCTGCTCTCCTGCAGAGTCTGGTGCTGGCTAAACCATCCCTACTGGAGTCTGGCAAGGAGCAGTGCAAGGGAAGAGACTGAAAGGCAGTGATTATTTAGCACCAGTGGGTTTGTGAGTCTCTGCAGCAGAGGGTTAACATGTGATACGCCAGCAAATCATGGCATAATGATGACACTTTAGATTCAGTGAATTTTAGTTGCAGGAGTTGTGAAAACATAGCTGTAATCTGCTGCAGCTATCTATAGAAGGCCAAATTTGTCAGGGAAGTCTGAGCATACCCAGTCATGGAAATGTTCTTTCTGAGGTGAAGGTCTTTGTGGTTTTTCCTCAGGGGTGGACTGTGCAACCTATAGCAAGATATGGGAGCAGTCACTCATCACATTCACCCCAGTGTGACTGAGCATCTCCATAAGCGACCACGAGCATGTACAAAGGTTATGAAAACTGGAGAACAGCACCCACTCTGTTCTCATGTGTGGAAATTCTCAATGTGAGACTTTTGCCAAAGACTTAATTAGTGACCAAGCATTTGGTTGTTACAGCCTGCTTCTTATTTGCACTAATACTCTTTTCCACAGTTGTGATATCTCAAAAGAAACTGGGACCCAATTTACTCTGCATGTGGTTGATCTATGGATATCATTCATATATATATATATATATATATATATATGTGTTAGCATAAGATAAAATAGGCATAGCATAAATGGGGATCTGTTCCTTTGAAGGGTTTTTTTTTTATAGATTTAGTTAAGAAGACAGGAAAAAGTATATTCCTTTAGGGAAATAAAAAATAATTTTAAGGGCACTGAGGCTTTCTCAAAACATCCAAATATTATTCAGCTCAGAAACTCAAAACTAAGACTCTGTTTGAAGGAGAGAGTGCAAGATTCAAAGCAGGAATGCACAAGATGGTATGCATAAGAGCTAAATCCTGCAGGGACATAAGTGTGTCCTGCCTGGAAATCTATGGACAGCAGACAAGCCCTATTCAGCCCCCTGCCACCACACCTTTCATTAAAGGCTCCCTGGGGAAACTGGGAGAGGATGTGAGCAAAAGATTTAGACAGAGTTACTGAATCCCTGACCCCACTGCTGTCAGGGGACAAGACTGGACACTGGAAACTTTTGCAGAACCATATGACCCGTTTATCTTCCTCTTCCCATATTCCAGCCCTGAGGGAATCCCTGCGACAGCAGGCACCTGCTCTGACCAGGTTGACTGAGGTTGTGGCATGTTTTGCAGCACAGCACGGCCAGAGGAGCAAGGCCCTGGAGGTTACAGCCTTCTGGCTAGTTGGGAATGGCAAAGGAGAAGCCCAGGCACTAGAGGAAGAGGCTGAAGGACAGAAGGCAGAAAGGAGGAGGTTGAGGGACACAAGGCAGAAAGCCCAGCAGCGGCTGAGAGCATGTGGGCTACACAAGGCAAAGGCTGAAATCCAGTGACATGGGTAAGAAATGGAAGATGAGAAGGGCTGGCTCTGCAGAGCCTTCCTGCAGCCCCTGCTGCAGGGCCCATCTGGATATTGTTAGGCCCCCTGCCCACCCACCCACCATGCCTGGAACGTGCAAGTACCTTATCTTGCATTTCTTGTAATGCAGAACACCAACTTCTTTTTATGGTTCTTGGCACAGTTTATGACCTTTTTACAACTCCTTCCCTGTCAGGATATAGGCCATAAAGATATTTTAAATGGCTTCTCTCGGTGGTGATCTATTAGTTGGAATAATGGCTCCATATGCAAAATATGAAGCCATAACCACTGTAAGCTAGCTCTGTACCTTCACATCGTTCAAATCCTGCTTAGAGAGCCACTTGTGCTTTCAAGCTATGAGAAAATAGCCAGCAAATAATTAAGTAGAAGGACTGTTGAGCATAATTTATGTAACCTTTCACATTTTTAAACTGCAATTACCTGTGTAGGGACTGAATGAATAGTGGGTTTTCAGTTCAGTTGCTGAACAGAATTATCAGAGGAAAAACATTTGGTTAAAACCAAAGCAGAATTTTTCAGATTTGCTTGAAATGTAAGACAGGAATTATTTATTTTCTGTTTCAAATTACTTAATCCCTTTAAAATGCTTTAGAAGCTGTAGATTGCCTGTGAAGTGAAAAACGTCATTTCAGAGTGAAAAGTCACGGTGTCATTTCAACCTTCAAACACAGAAGTTTGGCTTCCCAAACTTATTACTTTATAAGACTATCAGGGCAAACTCCTTTAAGAATTTAAAGTCTTCCCATAGACACATTATTATTTTTTCCCAGAAATGCATTTTTTAACCCAATCTCTAGTTCATTAGAAGAAAGAAAAGACCAAAAGTGGAGCACTGTCTTTGCTGCCCTCTATTTTTCTGACCCCCCTGCCTCCTTGCTGTCTTTCTACCATGCACCATCCACCCATTTGCATCCTTTGGGGTTGTGCTGGTTATGTCAGCCCAGAGCTCACCCACCACTCCATGGGTATTTCCACCACCAATGCCTGAGCAGACTACTGTATTTCCACCAGAAACTGGCATACAGCACCATGAGTCAAGAGGTTGCACCCATGTTCTGGAGGGGGAAAGTTGTCCTATGACATGTAGGGAGTGCACAGATAAATTAAACAAGCAGCAAGACTTTGTACATTCATCTGGATAACTTAATCAAGGTGCAAGGAACATAAACTTTTTTTTTTTAAAATTAATCCCTACTGGTTTCTGAACTGCCAGAAGAAAAGTGGCCAGACTTGGAGCCCTTTGGACAGCCCAGCATACTATTGGTATTCTTGATCTCTCTGGTTCATCATGTTTCTTCACTGCTCCTTAGATGCTTGATGTGTTGAGCATTATACTGACTAGCCAGGAAAATAAAATTCAAGAATATGAAAGACAAAAGCTATCAAAGGCCTATGGAACAGGCAGAGCAGAAAATGGCTGTTTCTTTGACCTTTTGTGGGTCCCCTCTGGCAGTTCATAGCACTGCTGCATTTTGGGATAAAAGGTTTTCTGCTCCTAACTCTACTTGTGCTATTCATTCAACTGCTGCACAAAGCACTCTGCTACACATTCAGGAGCAGATGAGTGCAAAACAGTGTGTGTATATATATATGTATGTATGCATGTATGTACACACACAGAGAGCAATGAGTGTGTGTGTGTTTAAAAATCAATACAATAGAATTGCTCTGGGTTATCTGCCTCAAAGTTCAATACAGTGTTGAGTGTCAACCACAGATATTACGTGAGAAACACTTGACAAAATCTCTCATGCACTTCAGGGGCACTACAGAGAATGGGGGTGACTACATCATGGGGTCACAGACCTTTATTGCAAACAGTGGTTTGTGTGAGAAGGTATTTCAGGTGTATCACACTGTGGGCTGGCTTCACCGCGGGTAAAATCACTTGCCAGTACCAGCATTTTTACTCAATTTGCACCAGCTTTCACCCAGTTGCCTCTAAAGTGTATGTGTCTATAAGCACAACTCTAAAGCTGTCATTACAGTGATTTCTTCACGTGTTGAGAAACACAGAGATTATGAGACATCTTGTTATGGTAGCTGTCCGTAAGGTGGGCTACAGGCAGAGGAGTCCCTGGCAGTAGCGGTACGGATGCAGGTGTCTGCCTGAGGGAGGGTGCAGTCGGGCAGGAGTGAGGGAATACCACACGACACACACAGCAACACATGCAGCAGCACACCCCCACATAAAGCAGCTCTGGAGTTCTGATGTCCTTTATCACACAAAGGTGGTGTAGTTCTGCAGCAGATTTGAGCAGGAAAGAGTGATGGATGCTCAGGCACAGCTATTGTAGCAGGTGATCCTAGACAGTAATTATGAATCTTCCCTGTCATCTCATGAAATGCCTTTTATTGCTTCATTTTCAAACTCACAAAGGCACTTCCCATTGCAGGAGTCCAGCCAATGTTAATGGCAGTCACACGCCTTGATCTCCCCTGCACTGTGCCTTGGAAGTTTAGTCGGCAATTTGTTGGACTTCAGCTGTGTACCTGGGAGATGAGGAGATGACCAGAGGGGCAGGAGTTTCAAACCAAAGACAGTCTGTTATGGCACATTAGGTCTCCATCACCTGCCCAGCCTTCCCTTGTAGTGTGTGGGACCCTGTGGGGATCTTGTGTCATTACAGTCGGGTTTCTCCTGGGAGCCACCTCCTTCCCCTCGGGGAAGCAGTTGGGAGGTTAAAATTTAGAAAGTGGTTCTCTGCAGCTAAAAAACGTGTGGTTTCACCCTAACCATAAAATATCTCAAATCATTGGGATTAGCCCTTTTCTGCTTTCCCGTGTGCCTTCAATTAGCCGCATGAAAGCGAACCCGCGGCTTTAGGACCGAAAATAGCTGGAGCGAAGTGACGCAGGCTTCGCCTGAGATGAAAGAGCGGCTTCCAGAAGCCTAATTAAAAGCAACTGAGAAACCAGTACTTGATACAGCCTCTACTCACCTGAAAAAATAAACGGAGAGCTACAGCCAGGCTTCGGCGCGGCGTTGTGGGAAAGCGGCTGGAGGGTTTCGCCTGGGTCACGGGAAGGCCCAGCTCCGCCGGAGCACAAAATCTTTCTGTTTCTGCCTGCCCCGAGTCAGGGGGAGGTCAGCCAGCCAGCCGAGGCCACCGCCACTCCGGCAGGCCTTCTCCGTACCTTGGGACAAACGACAGCCACATCTGCCACCGCGGCAATCCCCAGGGCCCTCTCCCTCTGCTCCCCAATCCCCAGGGTCCCTCTCCCTCTGCTCCCCAATCCCCAGGGTCCCTCTCCCTCTGCTCCCCAATCCCCAGGGCCCTCTCCCTCCACTGTGTCCCGGCTGCATGTTGAGGGAGAAATGGAGTTTCAGGCAGGTTTTCCAAATTTTCCTGCAGGCTTGTGTTCGCCAGCAACCTTATCAGCTCTATGAAATGACATATAGATATAGAAAACAGCCAGGCAAGCTGACAGGTTACTAAAAAACACCATTTCTCTTTTAAAGTTCACTGTCACTGAGGTCATCCCTGTAATGCCCTGCTCTGCCCCTCTGAGAAGCCAGTGGTTTTGTCATTTTTGTTCTTCAATTCAAAACATTTCTTCCATCAAATATCCCTCTTTCAGCTCACATGCACTAAAAATTATAGAGGCAGGGGTAGTGCAAAAAATCTTGCAGGATGTTTCAACCACAACTTAAATGTGCTTCTGTGTTCAAGTTCCACATCCTTGGTGCTTGGTCTGTTTCCTGATATTGGTGAAGGATCTTGACTGGGAAAAAAATCCAAAACCCTCTACAGAATGTGAGGAAACTTTACAACACTGATTGACACTCTTGAACTAAAACACCTCAGTTTTTCTTCTGAAAATAAAACTATTTCAAGATAACATTTTACTGAAATTAAATTTCAATTGGCGCAAGGAAATCCAGGAAACAAAATGCCTTGAATAAAATATTTGTTTCACAGTAAGTTTTTATCTTGATAGGGTGAAAAAAAATTATTTTCAGCATAAGGTGAAAATGATGAAAGAAGAATTGTGTTCTTACCAATTATCTGAAAAACTAAATAGCTTTATGGTTCCATGTTAATTAGGATTGCTATATCTGCATGAACATAGGTAAGAATCCAGAATTTTTACCTTAGTGTAAAGAAGTCAGCCGCTGCTTGTAATAGGCATTTATCGCTTTATGACACAGGCACAGGAATGGGACAGCATAGTCTGAATAGATTTTAAATTCCAGGAGGTAAAATTGGAAGCAGCGGAAGAGAAAGACTAAGACAAAACAGCACGTAGTCACGTTTATTTGCTGTGGATTTTCCTCATTCGTTGATGAAGAATTCAGTTTCGGTCAGAAATGTTCATATTTTTTGCTAATTTTGATCTTAAGGGAAAGAGAAACCAGCTGATCCCTACTGCATGCTTCTGTGTGTTTCACAGGTAGCCTGGATTAGGAGCTGAGAAGCTGTCAGGAAACCCCACTTCGGAGCAGCAGTATGCAGTGAAGAGAAACAGGACTCATAACTTCAACCTGATTTAGAATCTGATAAACTTGACAGAAGTCACAAAGAAGTCATAGCTCAGAGCCCGAAGAAGAGCCACCACTGCACTGAAAGGGATCATCATGCCCAGCACAGAGGTTTCTTAAGTTATAGAGCAAGGTGAGATTTAAATCCTTTTTGTCTTGTTGCTGAATAGATCAAATTGTTTAGACAAAACCTAAGCAGGCAATCAGTAGATTTCGTAGTAGGAATTTTCTGTGGCATTCCCTGTTAATGCTGCTTAAACTATAAGTTAATGAGAAGGGACCTTTTTCATTGGTATATTCTTGTTCATAGCCAGTGGGAACAGATGTGTGTGTGATCTGTGACTATGGTGCATATTTTGCTACTCTGATGGAGCTGCAAATTCAAAATCAAGAGAAACAGGAAATGTTTTAAAAAAACACAGACCCCAAAAGCCAAAAAATTCCCAAACCAAGCAAAAACCAGAAAAGAAGTGTTGAGGGTTTTGAGAAAGACTTTGGGAGGAGATTGAGGGTGGAACCAGCAAACAGTGGAAACTCAGTAATAAAATCATAGGTACATATGTGACTAGGGTGGCTGAAGAGACTGAAAAATGCAGATAATTAATCCACACCAAAGGAAACACAGTCATATGGAGGCAAAACTTGACAGAAAGCACTGCTGTATTTTAAAGGGCTCTGTGAGGAACACTTTTCCTTAGAAATCATTGGAGTAACATATTCTCCTTTCTTGAGTTTGCTGAAGTGTGAAACATTATCCTGAAACCTGTTTATTTATGAGCCCTCCACAAGGCACATGGAATTCTCAAGGACATAATCTCTCCATTTCTTGTAAAAATATTTGAAAAGCATTTCAGAGGCCTCACTGCACCTCTCAACCCACCACTATTGATTTGACAGCCGCACTTATGGGACAGAATCATTTTGGGGCTCCTTTGAAGAGCCACACCGGAGATGAAATTTTTGCTGGCTTTTTTCTGTGCAGGACTCGACGTGAAAAGGGCTCAGCCTATGCAGTAAAGTCTGAAATTAGTAAAGAGCATTAGACTCTCAATTTTAAAGTGTAACTTTTGTGCTTATGGCTATCATTTACAGAAGCATGCCTAGAGAAAAAGTACCAGTGGTCCAAAGTATAATCAGGCAGGGATGAGAAGCAAAAATATGAAGGAATAGTCTTACAGTTTTTTCTTGAGGCAGTTACCTTTTCATCTTAGTACAAAAAATTGATTAGCTACTAAAAGGTTTGCTTTTGAATTATTCAACTTTTAAAGAAATATTCTCGAGAAAATATTCATGATTTCAGTTAGTATTCAGATGTGAAATAAGGTTTATATTTAAATGTGAATATATTAATTGCCTTTATTTCTAAAATATTAGAACATTTAAATGATCAAATTTATTACATTTCTCAGTTGGAATTTTTAAAATGCTTTTTCCTCTTGACATCAAGAAAAACCTGCTTTGTTGTTACTCTGTTGTTCTTTATATCAATGTCTGAATTACAAATGAGGGATCGCTTGTGGTAGAGGTGAGGTGTGAAAAGGAACGTTTGTGTATGACAGAGAGGAATAAATGGATATGTGACGAGGCACATATTTTAAAGGCAAAGTTTTTTGGAAGACAAAATTGCTAGTAGTTCTGTAAGGCAGGCATTAAAAGTAGTCAATATTTTAAAAATATGTGTAAACATTCAGGTAAGGAAGGAAGGGTATCATCTAAACTTTCTGAAATGCATTTTAAAAAATTATCCTTGCCCAATCTATCATCGTTGATTTAATCTTCTATTTATGAACTCAGAGAACAATGTGGGCTTTATAGAATAGTTGTCTCTTGAGTTTTTACTAATCCTTTGATAGCAGTGCTAGTAGAACCCCATCATTTCGCTCTCAGGTGCTAGTTTTATTAATGTAATTGCCATTCTTTAAGAGATTTCAACAAATCTTTTTGGCACTTCAACCCTTCACCAGCTTTTTCTAAAGCTGAATTGTCATTTCCTTATAAAGTGTCACTGTATGTCTTGAAAAATAAAAAATTAATATGGGAACAAAAGGCCCTATTCAATGTTCTTAACATTCTTGTGAAACAAATTTCATATTGACTTCAGCTGCAGTCAACAGTTTTTTCTGTGAAAAGCACAAGAAAGGGAGTCTAAATTGGATCCAGAAAAGTAACTTATTACAGGATAAGTCCCTTAAAACTCTTTGTGAAGAAGTAGATGGCTCTGCTGCACTCTTGGCTTGCTCCCTCAGACCTCTGCCTGCCTCACCCAGACCCTGATTTTCAGAACCATGAAAACCCACCCGCTACAGCAGAGATTAACACAAGATTTGGGTGCTTAGCATCATCTCGAGACTGGAAAGTTCCAGGAAATTGTGCAAAGTGAAATTATTAACTTCATATGACTACTGACCAGGTGTGTTTGGAGAAGCAGAATTTGTTCAAGGATGCCCAGTTGCATCCAGATGGGATTTCTCTGCGCTGGTAGGGATACTGGGGGCAGGACTTCTCTGTTGGCTGCTATGTGGAGGCTTGCTGGGAAGCTGGCAATCCTTAGAACAGTGGAAAAGGATGGAGGAGAGGTCTGGTGCAAGGAGAACAGGTGACAGGACTTAAAGAAGAAAGATGTAAAGGAAAATAGCCCAAGGAAGCTAACAGATATTATTCTTCTGTGTTTGGAGGCCACTGGTGCCACCAGGAGCAAGTGGATCTACCTCTCCCCTTGGACCTTCACAGCCCCATCAGCTCCACAGGCGAAGCCAGGAAAGGGGAATGTGCTACCCATGCCCCTGTTTACCTAATTTAACTGTAGAAGGCTTGCAGGCTGCTGTGTCTCCCAAACTGGTAAGATACCTTAACCACTTGTTTTATTCCTCACAGCTTTCTCTGGGCACTAGAAGCCTGGTGGTAGCAGCAAGATCTTGCACTTGATTACACACTGGGACGTCAAGATTACCCTGTTTTTCTTAGCCTAGTCTTAATTCTCTGAATTAGCATCCAAAGATGAAAAGATTAGTTTTCTCAACTCACCTCTTACTTCCCTCCTCCCTAATGTCTTCCCCGCTAAGGAAATACAGGAGAGAAATTTACTCCTCCCCAGAGGCAACTTATTCATTGAATGACTCAGCATGGGTGCAAAAACTGAAGTTAAAATTTAATTTTAATGTCACTAAATTAAGCCACTAAATTATCCTCTTAAAATGAGCTTGGTAATCCAAGAGGCAAAATCTGTCTCTCTGGGCTTAATTGAGAAAACAGTTAGATCTAGATAAAGCCAGTTTTTGCCAGATTACACAGTCTAGAGCACACTGAAAGAAACCTAATCCTCGAAAGCAGAAGTGGGAGAAGATTGTTATAAAAAGGTGTCTTTTCCAGGTTTCTCTGGTATTTCTGTGGAACCTCTTGCAACTGCCATGTGGAGGTTCATGAAATGTGGATCAAACTGATGGTGCCTGTTCTGCAGGCTGGGAGCTCCAGAGCAAAGCCCTGATGTGCAGAAGGCAGAGCCCTGCGACAGAAGTGTCCTCTGTGGGCTCTGTGCTCACCCTGGTGTGGTGCCCACCAATCCATCCATTTCACTGGGCGAGGAGCTGGGCAGAACAGGGAGATGTTCCTACGTGGTAGTGTCTCCTAAAAATCAGTTTGAGGGCCCTGCTTTTCTGCTGGGGTCAGGATTGAGATTTGGTCCCCAGGTGTGGATGTCTTCTGAGCTATTACGGAGCTGAAAGCGTCAAGTAAGCACCACAGTGGCAAGTTAGCTGTGAGGCTTTTTTTTTTTTTTCCCTAAAAACCTTCATTTATTCACGTTTCCTGTAGGTTTGCCTGGCGTTACCCAGTGGAGGAGCTCCCCCAGCCAGTCGGGGAGCAGGGAGTGTTGATCCAGCTGGGCCTGGCAGCCTGAGCAGCAATTCCCTGCAACAATCCAGCAATTGTTTGGTGGCCCTGGGGGCCCCAGGGAGCCTCCATGCCCCCCCCAGGCAGGGGGTGGAGCAGGGCAGGGAGCTCCTGTAGCCCCCCTTCCTTCTAAAGGCAGTGCCTTCAGTCACACCATGTCACCGTCCTGCTTCCACTCACTTCTGGTCATCCTTTTTTATTTTTCTCTTTCATCTGACGAGCCTTTTTTAAAAAAAACTTTGCATTTTGAAAACTATTTGGTTTTAATAGAATACGATACAATAAAATAGCTATCTCCTTATCTGTTCACTTTGAAGAGCTCTAGAGACATCAGCAGGGAGTGCAGCCCTAGTGGGAATTTTTTTCCCTTCTTTGTCTGCTAGCGACAGAGAAGAAGCACTGGCACCTTTTCATGCAGATTTTATCTGATAAGCTGGCAGCACAAAGTGTTTTGGTTGTTGTTCTTACTTTCCAGAAATCTCATACCTTTTTTTATGTGTCAGTATGATGTAGTATTCCAGACTGTGACTGCCCCTAATCCCCCAAGAAAGGACTACAACCAAGCAATGACGTGGCAATCATTGTTTTGTTAATGGATATGTGGAAGTGTGGAAGTGTGAGCTGGTGGGACAGGCAGAGTTTGCAGGGGATGGGGAGAGAATTAAATACCATATGTGCCTGCAGCACCAAGAGACTTCTGTCTTCATGCACCGATAAGATTTTTGGAGACTATAAGTCACTTAGATTTCAACGAAATATCAAAAGTTTGTTTACTTGCAAAGCAGATCACAAGCAGTACGTGCAAGATGTCGTATTGTTTATCCTTTATGCTCACCAGTTAGGAAATTTTTCTTTCTTCCCAAGATGGAGGAAGTGGTCTGCAGGGAATAAAAGGCATCTCTTTCAGGCTATGCAAAGCCTAGTGCATTTTGCAAGGAAAGGTAGTTCTTCCAAAAACCACTTCATACTTTCTCACTGCTGCCTGCTGGAATGACTATCGCATAGGCCAACTGGCAACTATTCATCTGCATTCTTAATTCAGTGGGGAGTGAAACAAGGAAAACATTTTTCTAAGACTGCTTAAAAATTATATGCAAGGGAAACAATTAAAAAAAAAAAGTACAGCCATTTTCTTGATGGTGCAGAAATGCCATATCCAATGACCAATTCAAATGGGCCAATTTTCTCCAACTGGATTTATTTTGCAAAGCCTGCCAGGTAGACAGAAAGCTACAAAGTGAAGTGTTTCATTTTAATATAACCTTAATTTAACAATAGTGCCAGAAATACCTAGACAGGTTTATAGTGCACAAATTATACTATTCCACTACTCCTCTTCTGGCTGCCTCCAGATGACAGTGAGATTTTTTGTTAGTTGGTATCTGGTTGGAACTGGTTTGGATTTAAAATCTATCAAACTTTCTTAGGACCCAAGTTTTCAACTTTAAACCCTCAATTGCTTTGTCTTTGGACATACTCCGGAAACAGTAGCCTCTAACTTCAAGGAGCTCTTTCTTACTTTAAAGTATTTACGTCACAGACTATTTTTACTATTGGTCTGTCTATGCTTAATTTTTGTAGCATTTTGACATTACAAAAATAACAATATAAAGAGCTGAGTGCCATAAAAAAAAAAATCAGCAAATGTTTTTTTTGAACACATGAATGGTATAAAACTTCTCCATCCAAAACTCGTTATACTACATCTCCATCTACAACTTCTCCATCTAAACCAGCCTATACTACACTTTACACTGCACTCAGTGTAAGGGCTTGTGAGAACAACAGCTTTTTCAATGTGCTTAACTTTCTTCTGGAGGTGAGGGAGGAGTGTCCAAGGCGTAATAAAAAAAAGTAATGTTTTAATTGTCATAATACTGCTGAGGCACATTGCCTTGTAACATACATATGAGGTCAGGCTAAAATGCCAACAGTGTTCCCATCTGGCTTTAAATCTGAGATTTATAAATTTTCCTGTGTCCTGATTTGTATAGTGGAGATGGGGTTTTCAACTGGGGGAAGCTGAATCCTCCATTCATCCTCTGCCTGACAGATGGAGAAGCTGCTGAGCAGCTGCTGAACACTTAAAAGCATGGTATTTGGTATTTGGCACCCTCACCAATCCCACTTTGCCTTTCAATGCCCCTCTAGAAATTGCACCAAGGGAGAGGTTTGCTCATGCGAAGATGAACCATCTCGATGCATAGGATGACAAAAATATTGTGAGATTATTTTCTTCTCAGCTGCATTGTCATGCCAACCCTACATGAATTAGAGTCCCAAGGCTAAGCAATGAAACCTTCAGGTGTAGCTTACAAGGTAAATATGCAGGTGTTTCTTGGTGCTTCCTCTGAATGATGCACATTCCTAAGTGCGGAAAAAATCTCTTACCCAATACCCAGGGGTAGGTTACTCCAGGTAAGATGGGAGTCCTCCAATAGAAAGCCTGGGTTTGGTTGGTGCTTTCATGGAATACTTCAGCACATCTAGAAGAGATGGGATGCAAAGGACAGGGTAGAGAGAAAAATACACACACATATGTGTAAAGCAACAAGAAGAATGAACTAAAGCAGGGGTCAGCATTAGGAACTGAATAAAATTTGTGTATCTGTAGCACATCTTTTGCATGCCTTTCGCAGAGAACATAGATGAGGTTAGGATACTCTGGTTTCACTCTCACCTGTGCTTCTCAGGTTGATAAGGCTGCTCTCCTTTATGAAAAATGGTGATAAATATCTCAGTATCTCACAGAAACATTGTCTGATTTAGTGTATTCATATGGATCAGTTAAATACCTGAATAATCTGCAGAGTTTTTTCACAGAGCTCTACAACAGGGTTAGCTGTTTCTGAGCACAAAACTGGGACACCAAGGATGCTAATTGGCTGTGCATCTTATCCAAGTCAATGGCAAAAATCAAACATATGTGAAAATCAACTGATTTGGAGGAAAAAAGGATCTATACTAATGAAAGTCTCTAGAAGAGATAGGATGATATTTTCTAGCATAACCCATAAACAAAATACATACTGTATCAAAATCTGTGATTGTTTGAGGTCTGAGAAAATGAAATAGGAAATTAAATCAACTGAAAGATCCTGAAGTTCCTCAGACCACAAGACTGCACCATTCTTAAAGAAACCAAACAAAATGCATTCTAAAATCCATTTCTTTCTACCTTTCCTT
Organism: Vireo altiloquus; assembly: GCA_013396875.1. Classification (NCBI taxonomy): domain Eukaryota; kingdom Metazoa; phylum Chordata; class Aves; order Passeriformes; family Vireonidae; genus Vireo; species Vireo altiloquus. The sequence continues at coordinate 1,182,673 of VZRF01010392.1, read as the reverse complement.
CTCTGTCATCCCTTAAAATTTGCTGACATTTGAACAAATACTTTTTGTTGTAACAGTTTTGTCTAACTTAGAAATATTAAATTATTCACTGCCATTTTTTTACAGAAAGATATGCATGGTAAACAAACAATTATATTCTGACTTTAGTGTTGTGCAAATTTGTAATTTCTTCCTAACACTCACTTCTGAATTTCATACCTTTAAAATATTATAAATCATTTGAACACCAATCCTATTTCAAAAAGTAATGATGTTTGTGTTTAACCCTAAAGATCTATTTAAAAAAAAATGAGAAAAGTAAAACTTCTGTGGATATTTGGGGGAGGAAGGGGGGGAAGAGAAAAGAAAGTAAATTTTCTAAGCACTTCCTGGGAATAAAACTACTCAAAAACCATCTGTATAGTACTACTGACTGCATGTATTCCTCTGTAGAATAAGTAAATATGTTTTTCACTCTTTCTGCACTTATTGTGTATCCTGCCATTTCCATTATCTTCCTGATGTATTAAACCAGATCTTTTTCTTTTCCTGTTTCTATTTTATTAAACAAAAAATGTACACAAAACAAAAAGTAATATGTACAAAATTATATATTTGAAATTTACAGAATTACACACAAAAACTTGTGTGATATAAAGAGCAAAAGATAAACAGCACAATATTTTATAGAGAGAAAACCTAGAAAACAGAGCCCCTAAAAAAAAGACTTTATTCCAACCTATTTTGTTCCGTAATTTTTTAAAATGTGTTTCTGCTGAAGTTTTTATGTTCTTACTGCATATAGATCCTATCTGTGGATGTGATCTATTTCAGCCAGTTTAAATGAGTTGGGTTTTTTTCTTGGTACTTTAAATATTTTGCTTTTATTGTTAGACTGTAGCTGTTGGAAAATATTTGGTGGAAGGAAAGATGAGAAAGGTAAAGAGGAAAAGCATACATCACTGTAAAATAGCTTACTGAAAAAACAGTGAAGTACTGAGATTTTGGTTTTTAAATGAATTCTGCCTTCTTATATTTTAGCTGAGAAAACAGAAAGGAGTTAGGAAAAGTAGTTCTGCACTGATGCGAGCATTAGAATGGGTTTTGGGAGAAGGCAGGTGACAAACTGTGGTTGGCGGAGTGGTGTCAGCTGCAGCACCAAGGCTGAATGCACTGCCCCGTGTTACCCTGCTGCCATGATCCCCAGGTCCTGCAGGTGTAGGGGCACCGACCTGCTTGCAGGGCTTTATCCTTTCCTTGTCTCCTCAGCCTGCCCATCGTCACCATTGCTCTCATCTTCCCCCTGCTGCTCTTCAGCGATGAACACTTGTACCCATGACTTGGAAGGCAGAAATCCCCAAACTCGACGACTTTCCCTTTGATCTGTCTATTCCCTAAAGATCACGTTGAGGGGCCGAGAAACCCTGCCAGTGCTAATTTGGCAGTGACCTTGCGGTGAGCTGGCTTTGCTACCCTGTGTGAACTTTGTCAGCTCAGAAAGGGCCGTGCTGGGTGCACAGCCACCCAAACTAGGCCAGTGCGGGTGGAGGGGAGCAGCCCACCAATAGAAATTAGGGCTGTTTTCTTTTTTGATTTTTCCCATTCTTTTCTGTGATTCGCAGCCTAGAGAAACACCGCAAGAATGAGGAGAATTTCGGTAGGTCGGGTGCAAAGGCAAGGCGGGATGTCAGAAGTGGGTGAAAGATAAGAAGCTGCATTTGCTTAGAGTTTGGGAAAGTGGGAGTGGCGGTTTTAGGAACAACTGGGATGAGGTTTTCAGAGCAGCCAGTGTGGAGATCAGCAATCAGTTTTGTATTATCCAGTCACAAAGATTGCTGTCATGATTGCTGCATTGTGGTGACTCGTGCCTTGCTCCCATCTGCAGGAAGTGCGAGTGATGGAAGCTAGAGAGCAGACTGGAATGAACAGGGACGCCAGACGCACCTCCTAAGCGGGCATGCTGTGGACACATACTCATCTGTGTCTTGCCTCTGTGTCCCAGATCTGGGATCCCCTGCCAAGTAAATGAAGGCAAGTGGAGGAGAACCATGACCTTCAAAATGCTGTGGACTCAATCAGCCTGATGACAGACTCAGAGTAATAGAACCATCAACATACACAGATGTGGCTAAGAGCAGTTTTGGGGTTTTTTTTTTAAAGAAAGCTATAGCCTGAAGAGATGAAGCAGGCATTTTCTGAAAGCTCTGTCTGTATTTGTCTGATGCGGTGGGTCTGTGATCTTCCTGGTTATCAGAATGCTCACAGAAATGGATTTCCACAATTCTCCCCAAATGCCCACAGAAATATCTCATGGTATTGCATTCATGAGGCTGAGGATCCCACAAAGATGTCATAGTCTCCATTTGTCAAAAGCTGCTGTAAGGAACCCCATAAATCGATGAAGACCATGAGAAGAGGTTCTTCAGATGCTCTAAAGCACCCAAGGGGCCTAGAAGTGACTGAAGGAGACACACAAATGCTCCGTGACTTTCCATCTCCCTTGGCCTGCCAAGGAACATGACACTCACAGAAACAGTTCCCAAAAATAATTGGTTTGGATGGACAGAAGGATTTTGGCTCTGGCATTCTGCTCCTCTGATTTATGGCCAGTGTTCATGCCAGCATCCTTTGTTGGGAGCTCACCCATGCAGCTGGCAACCACAGGTTTGCAGGCTGTGCAGACAAGCTCGCTCCACGGGAGCAGTCAGAATAGCAAGGTGTGATATCTTCATTACACAGCACTTCAAAAGTTAATTCCTTGCAGACCCCGAGTACGCAGATGGAGCATGCTGCTAGGGTGTCTCTTTTGAGAGCCCCGAAGAGTACATGAATTAGTGCGTTAAATATTAGCTATTGAATATTGGAGGAAATGGGTAGTCATAGCTATCAGCATATTCTTGACCTTTCATATCAGAAAACAGCCAGTTCTCTGGCATTTAGGAGAGAGAACATGAAGCTTTTTTCTTTTTTTTTTAACATGCTAACTATAAAACATTCCAAGGGAAATTCACTAATTTTTTTTTCTGAAGTAAGGCAGTCTTCTCTGCAAGAAGATATACAGATGTTTTATATTTTTATATCATTATAATTTTGGAAAATAAGGAGAAATACTTATGAAAAATGCTAACAGTATCATTCTTTTATTCCTTTATTCAGACCCAGGTTTGGGAGCTGCCGTGATGCGATTTAGCAATATCTTTGAGGATTATTCATTCATACAAAGGTGCCTGTTTGATTAATTTTGTTAAGGGAAGACTATTTACATTTAGATGGCATGACAAATATAAGTCACAAATGTAATTTGTTAATCTTCATGGCAGGTGAAACTTCTTATAAAATGAAACATAAGTGATGCCACTGCAAGGAAAAATTATTGACAAAGCAAAGTACAACAAAAATGGAAAAAAAGGACCTGGAAAATAGATAATAGATCAAACAAAATGTACTCCATGCTTTGTTCTGAAGATACCTCAAGTGGAGCATAGACAATGACAAGGTGAAGAGTCACAGAGTATGCTTTTATGGTGTCTCCTGCTCAGCAAGTTCCCAGAGTGTTTCACAGAGCATCTCACGTGAGTGGGAGACAGCACTGGAATGCCACAAATTTATGGGTAATAAAATGTGTTGCCAGAGCGTAGTTAATTAGAGATGTCACTGCTCTGTGTGAGGGGTCAGAAGCCTCTGAAATTCTTTCATCTCTAGGTTTACTAGAGTCTTTCCCATAAGTCATAAAAGACACTGGCTGTGAAGACATGATGATACACTGCACTGGGAAGTGGTGTCAGAACTGTGTGCTGTTTCGAACACATCCCAGGAGCTAATCACCCAAGTCCTGTCCTCTTGCTGGAAGTGACTCTGTTGGGGGCAGGAGGACTCAGGATGCCCAGGTGTTGAAGCTGGAGAGCCAGCTGGGGTTTTGCTGTCTGGAAGTTGGTGCAAGTCTGGTATTGCTACAGAGAGAGCTGAGAAGTATGGAAAGAACAAAAGTAGTCTGGTTCCCTCTTTACCTCAGACAGCAACTTCAAGTGCCTTTCTAGGGGGGATGATGGAGGTGAACAGCCCTTTGCAGCCAGGTCTGCTTGCCAGCCTAGACGATGCCCAGGCAGAAAGGTGTGGAGAACCGGCAGCAGTCTCTCTGCAACTAATTTACAGGGACACAGGAGATATGTGACAGGCAGGGTTGAGAAGAGTTCACCTCCCTGCTTTCTTTCTCTCTTTTTTTTTTTTTTTCTTTTTACATCAGAACACATGCAGAGAAATATCTGATTGCACTAATAGCTTTATTACTTTTAGCATGTACTCACTTAGCCAAACAGGTGAAACTGATTTGTGCCAGGTTTTTACGAGCCCAAGGGCCAAGCAAGCAAAACGGGAGTTTTGTGTGACAGGGCCCAGCTTCTTCTGGTTCTCATCCCAGTTTGAAATTTGTGAGAAAATTCAATTTGAGCAAAGCACCCTTTTCAACTCTGAGACAAGCTCGCGGCCACCTGAATCAAAACCAGATGTACTTATCAGGCCTAAAGATAACAAATAGCGGCTTGAGATCCTGTCAGCAGAGGACCACCAGAGCAAGGGCTACAAAACTCGCTTGCCTCATGAAATTCTAGCACGATGCATATTAATGCTCACCAGATCTGGAGTCAGGTCTCCTCAGCTCCTTTCCCCCCCCCTTTAATAAATTCTGAAGAACATCGCTGCATTGTAAACTGGTTATTTGAGACTGTTTAAGTAAAACCTAAAGCCCCCACATCCCTCTAATTCCTCCCCCTCCTCCCCCTCCCTTTCCCTCTTCCCCCCAGGCTGACAAAAGCAGGTCTTTTCAAGTATGCCCATAGCAGGAGATGGTTTGTTTTGGCAAGGGAGCAGGTGCCTTCCCCAGCTCGGAGATCTGGAGTGTCAGCAGTGACCCTGAGGTCTTGGGTGGCCAGCTTCACGCTTACACTTCCCCATGTCAGCCGATACACCTACCACCCACACGCTGAAAGCTTCCAGCAAGCTCAGAAATGTTTAAAAAGGGAGCTGACCTTTCCCTCCTCTCTTCCCTCCTCCTCCTCCTCCCTCCCCAGTCCTCTTCTCCTGTCCCCTTGGAGCAGCCCGGGAACGTTATGAATGTCAGGCCCCACTTCTTATAAACAGCAAGGTAGGGAATCGTTTGAGCGCTGGGGTTGTGTAACCTTAGCTTCTTGCAGATGATTAAAATATGACCATGTAAACAAATGATGCCTTAAATCCCTGGAATATTCTCCCCCTATTCTCTTATCTAAAGAGAAAGAGAAGATGGGAGGATTATGTGGATATTTTTCAGGGTAATTTTATTTGGTGCTCCTAAGCCCAGGGTGTCTGTTTCAGCACTAAGTGGACTGGTCTTCTGTTACCTTTTAATTATTCTTTTCTATTTGCATCTTCCAAACAAAATCATTTTCCCACATGGTATTTTAATGAGCTTCAGTAGCCTCCAGTAAAATGCATCATTGAAAAGAAGTGTAAAACATGACCCAAACCAGTCCTTGGGCTGCTCTACATTGACGCATACACAGACCCTGGGAAAGCTCTAGCTGCCCATGCTGAAGGGTTTCCAGCCCACACTGAGATTAATGCTATTAATTGATAAGTACATTGACTGGAGCTGTTAATTTAACAGAAAAATCTCACTTTGGCATTCCAGCATTTAGTAACATAATCATAAAATATGTCAATTATGAAAATACTGTTTCATCATTTTCTCCTCGCCTGTTGGACCCTGCACTGAAATGAATGTCTATAGCACTGTAAATTTTTTTTTAAAACACACACACACACATGCACAGAGAGAGATAGAACCATTTGCCCAGAAATGTTTCTCTAGATAAAATTCTCTAGTTCAGCATATTTAGTGATGATAGACTGATAACTACAGCACATCCCAGGACCACATTTTGCTCTCAGGAAACCCTGTTGAAATCTTATCACTGTCCAAGCAGCCACTCGAGGGAAAGAGATGCACATTTTGACCCAATAAGGAGCTGTAAAATGGCTTTTTTTCAGGGGAAAGCCACCAAGGGTGTGATGTATAAAGAAAGTTGATATTCCTTGTACATCCTTTCAAGGAAAATTGCACAAGCAGTGTCAGACCAAGCTCTGTTCAGCAGTTTCCTTACCAGTTACTTAGCTTTCCAGTTAACGCTACCAATGTGGTCACTGGAGCAGAGGCAATGAAGTTCCCATGATTATAATCAGGCCAAATAAGCCACTTCCTCTGCTAAGTGCTAATCAACATTTTCCTTTTGCCTTCCTAAGCAGTTGCAAGGGGAATATTGCCTACTCCATGCAGGCCAAAAGAATTAGGCAACCAAAACACAGCCTTACTAGAACTGCACGTCTCCCTCGCCCTGGCCATGGCAGGCTGGATGCAACGCCCAGGGTAACTTTCTGAAAAGGACCAACAACCCTGAGGCTCCCACTCAGCTTCTGCTTTTTGTCTCCTATCACTCACTCTAATCAAGTCATGCCCTCCTTCCAACTGCCTCGTGGTAGGGGGGTCACATTTCCAGAGGCTTTTGGGTCATCTGTCATGTTGAGGCTTTTCCTTTGTGTTTACACTTCACGGTTAGTTTTCGTTCCCTGATGCTCCATGTGGGCTCAATTCAGTAACGGCCACTTCTGTTTTTGCTGAAGATTTTGGAGCCTGATGTTCCTTCTCCCCCAAGATCCTTGTCTCCTTACCTGCATCTCAACATCTCAACATTATTATTATTATTATTATTATTATTATTATCTTTATTATTATTATTATCAGCTATGTAAAAGGAAGTTTTAGCAAGGAGTGACTGGTCTCTTCTACCAGTCAATTAATGATAGGATGAGAGGACAGAGACCCAAGCTGTACCAAGGAAGGTTCATGTTGGACATCAGGAAGAATTCCTTCATGCAAAGGCTTCTTAAGCATCAGAATGGACTTCCCCGGGAGGTGGTGGAGTCGCCATCCTTGGAGGTGTCCAAGAAATGACTGGACATGGCACTTAGTGCCATGGTTGCATTCACAGGGCGGTGATCTGTCATTGGAATCAATAATCTTGGAGGTCTTTTCCAACCTAAATGATTCTGAGTTTCAGAATGATGCAGATGTTTTTCAATAGACCCCTGAATCATAAATCCAACTGGACTTTAAACTGCAGAGATTCAAAAAACGTGGCCGGATTTGCATTTTCTATCTCAAGCCTGTGACTACTGTAAAGACTTTTGTTTCTTGTGCCATATGGCACCTTCCTTTTCCAGAAGTAGGAGCCTCGGGTTCCCAGGAGTTACTTTTGCCTCCGGCTGACAGTGTCTTGTGCTGGCAGGACTTGGCCACAGGATGGCAATGTGTGTATGGAGTCAGACTGACGTGCTGCTGTTCTGCTGGGAGGTTCGGGATGAGGGACAAAGCTGGAAAAGTTAGACGTGGGAAGAGGGAGAGACCATAATTTTTCTGGGCTCTACTGTTTTCGTAGTTGTTGTTTAAGTCAAAGACACTGTTGGCTGGGAAGTACCTTTCTCCAAGAAGAGGCTCGTATTTACCTAATTATCCCAAACCAAGCTATATGTAATTAAAACTTCTGATTTCAAAGGCATTTGCCAGTTCGGGCCAGTTGCCACCTTGTGAATAATTCTTTGTCACACAAGCTTGCTGGCAGGCCGATGCAAGTGGCTGCTATGCATTAAATTTGGGCTATATGATTGGTCATGTACTTTATAATAGGACATAACTCTTCTCTCTTTTAATGACTGTAACTCTTAAAAAGAACCTGTTGGAGAGGAAGAAAGACGTGGTGATTAACACCTCCATATGGACTACAGGAGACCCAAGGTTCAAGACCTTGGACTGCTGTAGCCTTCCTATGCAATCTTTGGCAAAACTTGTAATGGTAGATCCAAAAGACTACCTAAGTTCCTGAAAGTCATCTGTAAAAAGCTCAGCTTTTGGCAGAAATGAAGTCCAGAACAGTATATTAAGAACCAGTGCTCCCAATCCAGTGTGTGGGAACAGCATGGCCCTTTCAAATGAAAGTCATTGCCCCTTCCTCCTGCCCCCTGACAAGCAGGGAAATGCCTGTCCCTGGCAGGACAGGACCTGGGATGGAATGGGATCAGCCTTCAGCCCGACTCCTTTTTCCTGGGTGCTGGAGGTGCCTTAACTTTCGTTGGAGCTTCAGTTTGGAGCCTTTTCCCGAGGTAGGCACCATCAGCATTTCTTTCCTATCAAGGCTGCTGTTTCATGTTCTTCTATGGTGAAACTTGCCCCCGCTCTCCCACTCTGGATTTTGTCCTCAATCTCCCTGTATTTTGCTATTCCATTCAGAAATAGCATGTGGGAGTATTCTAAGAATGTTTCTCTTTTTAAGGATCAGAAGGTTTGAGGCACTTTAGTTAGGAGGGATTGAACGAAGGCTTGGGTATTGACTGCTTTTGGAAATGCAGTTTAAACAAGTGCATGAGGCAATGCAAAACTCTCAAGATGTCTACTGGGCTTAAACAACTTACAGTGAGCTTTACACTAGTAAGAGATTCAGAGTTGGATGCTCCAAGTGTGGGGGCAATAGTTACAGCTCCCAGAGGGAGCCCAGCTCCAGGAATCAAATAAAAATACACCCAGAAGTGTTATTTCTCAGCAACCCCTCTATTAGAGACACCACTTTACAAGGAATTATTTCCATTCCTCCTGCAGTAAGCCCTTGTTCTCAGCTGGCAATCAGACTCTGTTTTATTTTGGCTTTTTTCCTGACCTAACATAAAGGGTCTTAGGGCCTCCTGGGGAACTGAAGCCCTTCAAACAGCAGCTGAGGTTTAGGGGGAGCCAAGCAGTGTTTGGGACAAGTTCGGGACAAATTCGGAGCCTGTGGTTCCCCTGCCCAGCCCTGTGTCCAACTTTGGCTGCTGTGGTCTTGGGAGAGAGGCATTCACAATTTTCCTGGGGTAATTGCGACAGGGCACTGGGCAGCAGCAGCTGCTGTTGATCTGCTTGCACCTCTGTTCCAGCTGAGTGAAGGATAACTTTGCTTTAAATATTTGACACTCTGACTTTGAGTGGTTAGTGTGGGCATGTAATTGTTGCTTGTAAATATGACTGTCTCAGAAGAAAGTCTCAGTGTTTGGGGGTTTTCCCACCTTGGCTTCTCTTTAAGACTTTCTATTTTCAAAGGCCATTCATCTTGCACTGTTGAAATAATCCCCCCCCTTTTTTTTTTCTGAAGCCATCATTCTGTTATCACATGTCGCTATGATGGTCACCAGTTTCTACCTGTGCCACTTGCTACGTCCTGATTCTGTGATTCTATGTGCCAGGGACTCTGGTGAAAACCAGGATCCCTGAAGGCCTTTTTGAGGATGGCACATAACCCCCCATTGGCCAGAAAACATCAGGAGAAAGAAGAGCAAAGGCTGCTGATAGGAAATCAAAGACTTCCCTGGCTTTATTTGGCTTTGGAAACAAAGGATAAATGTAACTTATTTTACTGCTTACACGTCCTGAAGGATAAATAAAACTTACATTTGAATTAATTCAGAACCTGGATTCCTTCCCATAAGGGAAGGATCGTGTGCATATGTAGGTGGACTAAAAGCTATTTCTCAGCTGAAGAGAAAGCATAGCAACTCCACGGAAATATCGCTACAATAAGTGTGGCTACTTTTCTGTTGATGTATTTTAAGCCATAAAACCTAAACGGGAGCTCTTCTCTCTGTTCCTCACAGAACGAAGCTCCTACACATTTCTGTGGTCATCCTAGGCACCAGGATCCTTTGGTTGTAGACTCCTTTCATATAAATCCCACAACTATTGTCTGCCATGCCATTTGATATGCCCTATGCGATGATACTAGAGTGAAAAATCCTGGAAAGACCATCATGTCAAAATATCCATTTCTTCCCCTAAAGAGCTTGCCAAGAGTATAGTCTTTAGTGATGGTAGTAATACTTGTTGAAAATTACCAGTCAAATAATTGGTATATTTCAACCACCTTGTATTATCAAAGCACTGAAAATTACAGGTGTAGAATACACCAGTCCTACAAGATGCATATTTTGCTGCTGTAATCCGCAATGTTAGGGTAATATGTGCATGTTCATCATAACTGTGGGTCTTGATTTGAATGTAGTTTGCAAGTTCTTCTTTAGATAACTTCCCTCGGACCGAAAAGTCTTGAAGTCCTCTTGCACAAATCTGCATTATAGTCAAAAGGTTTTAAGCCTGCATATACTGAAAGATTGAGTCCTATAGGGAAAAAAAGGCCCCCATTTCAGGAAGGAAAGACTCCTTTATATTTTTTAATCTCTTTCCCCCTTCAGCTTTCACTGGCAACCTTTCTTTTAAGGAAGGGCTGAGTTTGCAGTGTCTCTGTCCATCCTGTCCTGAGGATAGGTGTTTCATGTCTGTGTCTGTGTCTGTGTCTGTGTGCTTCCATGTGGTTTTCCCTTATTTTGGGCTAGTTCTTATTTGTGACTTTTTTGGCTGCCACTTTGGTGATTCTGTCTTAGGGGAGATGCCAAACAGGAGTCTCAGGTCTGAGGAAGAAAAACCCTTTTGTGTAGGTCCTATAGCAATAGATATGCAATACTGGCATGATTTATGTGACATGCTATGTGTGGGTTGAAGTAAAGCCACTGAGGTTTATTAATTCAGGTGAGGATAGGGCTGAGACTTTGAAATAAGTGTTTCTGCCTCCAACTGCCCTATGGAGATGGCTAGGCTTTGCCACCAGCACAAAACAGTAGATAAGTCTGCCAGACTGACTCATACAGAATGAACGAAAGGTGATGTCCTCTAAAAAACTGGGTTTATTCCTGTAAACCCCAAAATTAGGAAAATAAAGGATTATGGTGAGAATTTCCATTGCTTAAGGAGAGGAGAGGAATTAAATAAGAAAGCCATATACATTATAAAGGAATAAACATGCTCCTATTTTTATGTCTTTTTTGTTTTATCTTTTTTATTTTCTTTTATTCCCCTGCACTTGGTATGTCTGCTACAACGTGATTATAGCAATAGTTTAAGCAAAATCTCTGCTTTTTGAATGAACACTGCAGTGCTGGTTTCTGGGATCTGGTTTTACAAGTTGAGGAATGAGTTGGGTGAGAAAAAGGTTGAATCACCTCCAAATCAGACTGTGCTCATATGTTATGAGGTTAAAATGTTAAAATGTTGTAAGACTTCTTCCTGATAACCAACTTGTGTGACTCAGGATTGAATAATGTTGATGTTAAAAGGTCTGATAGGTCTGTTCTTCCAAATGACATCTGGCTAGTCAGGCGGGCATCAGTTCATTCCTAGTATGTAACACAGTGACACAAAGACAAATAACTTGGTGAAGGAGCCCTGAGAGTGGCTGTGGAATTACCTAATTTTGGATAAATAAGAGTAGAGGTCATCAGCATCCCAGCTTTTACTAAATTTAGGTTGACTACTTAAGAAAGGAAATAGCTTTCAAGAAAATGTGGAATGCTCGCCAAGGAGTTAGGTGATGGAAAAATCAAGGATCATAAAGGGACTTTACATTCTACAGTGCAAAACTGAAGGATAGCTGAAAACTTTTCTGATTGTGCAGCAACAAACTGTAAGAGTCCCTATTGTGCCACAAGAATATAGAAATTTAGAGACTGAACAGACATTTCTTGAAAATACAAGTGTGAAAAATGAAAATGTGCTTTTATATGTACATGGCCTAACCAGAACAAGACACATAAAGTGAACTAAATCTGACTGGTTATGATTAGTTTAAAGTGGATCTTAAAAAAAATCCTAGATTAATTTTAGAGACAATAATTATAACTCTATAGAATCACATTTAAAAGTTCCCCTCTCTTTTCCTTCCCACTGCCAGCATCCCTTCTCCCTTGTATCAACCTTTCCTAGATGCATTCTCCTTCCTTAGCATGCAGTCAAACAATTGGCTTAACATTTGCTTCAGCTGAGAGTATGGAAGCTCTGGGGGAGAGGGAAGAAGAGAAGGAAGAAGAGAAGGAAGAAGAGAAGGAAGAAGAGAAAAGAAGCTGAAATAAAAAGTTGGAGGAAAATAAACTCAAAAATGCATTAGCAACCAACTTGACATATTTTCTCCCAGTAAGACTGTTTTAGGAAACTCTGACTCATTTCTAGACACTCCCTCTTCCTTAGGATCCTCTTGTGCAAAAGAAGAAAGAAGTTGAACTGACTAGTACATGAAGAACAATCCCCTTGTAGTATAAAACAAATTAAAATCCACTTATTTACTCTGATCCTTTCACACAAAGTGAGAAAAATCCACTACCTCAACAATAAGGCCAGGTAAATTTAAAGCTGAATAAATTATATTGAATGCCATTTGAAGGTAATTCATCATGTTGGTTCAGTGTTATATCTGGCTTAATTTTTTTTCAAATTGCTAAATAATTCTAAGACAAATAGGGCTTCTGTGATGAGCAAATTGAGAAGTACTAGCCCACCTCCTGCATCATAATTAAAGGGCAGTAATTTGTGACAGACAGGAGGGCTTCTTATGCCAATATACATCTCTGGGTATCACTTCTTGCTCATTGCAGGGATTTTGGGGTGGGTATGTTGCGCAATTTGAGTGGTTTGAAGAGGGCTCCTTGATCCTCTGTCCCTCATAAACAAGTGGCAAAGGGAACAATGTCGAGGCCTACAGAAAATTGCCAGTTTGGAGATGTGTCAGTCACACCAAACTGCAAACCCAGATTAGGATTTCAAGTTGTAAACAGATTTGGTTTGGAAGAGTCAGGTTCCTCAGTGACATGTGCAGAGCTGAAAAGGGTGGATTAATCTGCATAGGTTTGAGGACAGATAGAGCTGGCAAGGCTTGCACAAGATTACCTTGAGAAGCACAACAAAGCTTTGATTCAAGTCCTGTTGAGAGTGTCAGTGGGAATGAACCCACGGATATTAAAGAGCTTTGGGTCAAGCTTCAGGTATGTAGTGCAAATAAAGTTAGCTGTTTAGCCCTAAATGTGGGACAACATGCCCGAACAGTAAGCATGTCTCCTCTGTGCTTAGGAATTGAAGGGTTTGGAGATCTGGGGTTTCTTGGGTTTCTTTGAGGTGTGGGATTTGTTTTTTCTCTTTTGTTGTTACTGTCTGGGATTTTTTACTTCCCAAACATTATAGAGACAAAATTATGATCTTCAGCAGTCAATACCAGTATGTATTTGTGTATGTCTGTTTGAGGAAACCTGACTCAGAAGAGAGAATATAAAGAGACAAAAAAGAAGGAAAAGATAATTAAATTTCAGTTTCTTTTTAGTCACTAGCTTCTTAAAGCTCTGTTAAATAGCAATTTATTAAAATTTAAATTTGAAAACAAGTATTTCACAGTCTGCTTTTCAACCAACTTTTTTAAAAAAAATGGTTTTGGAAACAGTGAGACAGTGTTGATGTGATTATGTCCATAAATTATTATGGGCTAAAAGAAAAAAGGGAAGATTTACATTGCATTTTGAAAGCTGTGAAACTTACAGTAAGTCTGTGGTTCCAATACCAGTAAATAGCTCTTATTATATTACAGAATAGCCATTCTTTCTCTGGAGACTGAAAGCAGAAGTTGAAAAATATGGTTCATATATGAAAACATTTTTTAAAAATGCCTCATAAGGTCATATTATGCAGTGAAACATCTGAAACCAAAAAAAATCCAACACGTACCCTATTTCAGGGTGTGATGAGTGATATGACAGAGCAAGATGGATCAATGTATATTGCACCAAAACCAATGACATATGAATCAGGTGATTTCAAAACCATTGCTCCATGTGGGCTACATCACTGCCATGACAGCAGGCCTTTGCTCACTGTAAAACTTGAGATATGTAGAATGATCAATCCTTTAAGCTGTTACACACTGGTTTTTTAGGTCTACTAAGACTCAGCAGTCATCTATTTTCTTTTGGCATCATGATACCATTTTTCATAAAGCCCAAGGTCTGGTCTCCAGGCTGTGCTGACTTGTCTCTCACTCCGTTACGGTAAGTGATGGTAAGAGAGCCCAAGAGGAATGACATCTCAAAAGGACTCCTGAAATATCTTCTGCTTGGCTATAATGGTGATGAGTTGCTGGGAGGATCTAGCTCCAGTATTACAGAGAGAACTGACTTTCCACAGCGGTCAGGTGTTGGGACCGTGGGGAGAGAGGTGGCAACATGTTTACTGAGCACTGGGTCATTTTGAAGGCCTGCTGAAGTACTGCTCAGTGCCTTAGAGATTTCTCAAGTGTTTGCAGGAGGGAGTTAAGCCTGGCACACAACCAGACTGCCTGCATGTAATAATCCTCACCGTTGTGCAATGATGCTGCAGCTGTAGGTAATGCTCCAGTGCTCCAAGAGTGCTCCAGGCTTGGATGTGACACTTGCCCAACAAGATCTTGGGTTTGATAAACCCTCAGGCCTGGTGCCAGCCCTTTCCTGGAAAGGCATAGGAAGGATGTGCTGAGGACCTGGGCAGTGTGAGGAGGCAAGAGAGGGATTCAGTCACTTCAGGGCACCGCTAATGTGGTACTTGGCTGTCTCAGGATGGAAACTGCATGTGGGATTCAGGTCCATGATAAAACACAAATTAAGGTTTCTGCATGTAGCTGTTTAAATGTGAGCTAATACCTAAGATCCTGTTATAGTGGAAAGCTCATCAATGCAGTCAGTGGAGTGTGGCAAAAGAGCCTGCTTACCTGAGACAGACACTTACTTCCTATATTAAGTATTCTCGTGGCTCTGTTGTTTGTAGTCTTTATGTTGGGAAGCCTTCATCAGGACGTTAACCCGCTCTGTGCATTTGTACGACCTGGGTTCATTAGAAATGCCTTGAATTCAAAAGGGCTACATCACATCCTTGAAAATAAATCAGTGGAGTGACCACCTGTTCCTCAGCGGAAGGAACTGATGTAGTTAAGACTAAAAGTGTGTGTTACACTGCTGAGGTTCCGAGATCACTGCCATTGGAAAGGGACCTGTGTAAATACGTATGTCTGTAGTGGAGTCAGCTGAAAGAAGTCGTGTGCTGACTCTATTAGGGGAAACTTCTTGCGATGAGCTGCATGATTTGTGCTTGACTGGAAGGAGCTAGATTTATATCCTTAGAAAAGACGATTTTTTTGGTCTTGACAGAATGATGTGGCAGGTATGTTTGCATATCTCTGAGAATGTTTCCACTGTCATGGAAAATAAGTGGAGATTGATGCATTCTCTTCTGAAATGCCCATTGTTTCTAGTACCGTCTTTCTTTAGTGGATTTGTGTATCCTCTAGAGTTGTATTACAGAGAGGAAGTCTCTTATAAACAGTCATCTTTATCTTGATGAGTCCCTTGAAAATGATGCAAATAGCTAAATGTTTTGTGTCTGCAAAGGATCAATCACTGGGCAAAGAGAGACTGACTCATCTTTTTAATTGCCAGTAAGTACCGCAGAGTCTGAAAATTGACAAGAAGGTTACACTCTTTCAGGAGCTTTCTCTGCTAGTCTGAATGAGAAATACAGTTTTTAACAAAAGGGATTTAGCAAAATTGAGTCTATGGTGCATTACTAATTCTGCAAGTGAAATGCCATTCAGGCTTTTTGTAATGCTTGTTTTTAAATCCTTTTAGAAGCAGTCTGAGAATTTTCTTTCAGATTTTCCATAGACAGGGAAATAACTAAATTTGCGGCTGTCAAAGATGGTTTCCCAAAGGCTCCACCAAATAGAGAGGAATAAAAGAGTACGCCCTTTTCAATTACTTTCATCTTCAAACGTGCAGGAAGGAAAAGCACAAGAAGTGGACAAGAGAATTGAATGAAAATATTGAATGAGTGAAAAACTAAGGCAATAAGATTCAGTAAGATCTCTATGAATTTTTTTCAGTCTTATGTATGAGTGCAAATGTAAGGATGAGCGCTGTGTTAAAAAAACGTCACAGGCCAAGGAATAGCCCAGAGTGACAAAAGCAACATATTGATGAGTTCCATCCTCAATGGATAAAGGACAATAACTCAGTTGAATTTAATGGGGGTTTTGTTTAATATCTTTTATATTTAAGTCAAATTTGCACTTATTTTCCAATAGTGGTTCATCTTTTGATTAGTAATGTAAAGTGCTATGCATAGAATTGTCTCTCTACTTAATATATTATTCTGGTACATTGCAAGTATCTTGGTACATTGGCCTGTTTTCATAATTGAATGTAATATTTCCATAATTTCATAATCTCATTTTGATTTTCATAATTTAATTCTTCTTAGTTTCCTAACCCTTTAGAGGTGAAATTTTGGCTCCACCAAGGTAAATATGAAAACTTGTGCTGACTAAAGTGGGCTGCAAATCTCCAAGAAAATTCCACCCCTTAACATAAAGGGGTAGGATTAAGGGTCAGAGGAAGAGATATATTTCCAACTAAACTCTTGCAGGAACATTTTTTGCCTGTGTGTATGAGTAATTTTAGGGCAGTTCAGATGTATAAAGCAATCATTTTTACTTAAATATCTCTGAGTAATTTTGAAAGAGACAAGTTGCATGATGTTCATCATCTAATAATGTCTAAGGTAATGGCATCTAATAATGACAGCCAGCCATGTAAATGTAAGAGAACAATTAAATTCTTTACTGAACCAAGGCAATAATGTCTTCTGCATTGCCATACACATTTGGGTTTAACCAGATCAATCTCTGGCATATGCTTAAAATACTATATTGACAGGACTTTCACTTTATTTTAAACCTGAGTATTACTATTTGATCTCCATTTCTAATATACGCCCTTGAGGGATGGACACTGGAAGATGGAAAAAGGAGAGTGTTTTCAACGAAAAACATAGTACAGTTGAGGTATCAACAATCTGAAAAACATGAAGAGGAGCAGTGCTCTTTGTCCACGATGGCTTTCATGAGTCACACTATTCTTTCATGGTATTGCAGCAAGAAGATGAATAGAAAATGCTTCACTTACAGGATGGCTGGGAGAAAGTTGTGTTGAGAATTATTATTACCTGTTTTTTCACAACAGCAAAGTATCCGGATCACTTTGTCACTTCTGACTTTTTAAATCAGTTTCTCCAAAACTAAGGAATATACGTAATGTATTTGGCAATGCCCAAGAACAATGAATTGATGAGTTTGACAGGTCTAGAAAAAGAAGAAATCTCAACAGGTATTAATCACCCAGTATTATTAGACTGGCCAAGCTTGAAAAATAAGATGTATGATTGGCCAGATTATTTTGAGAAGTGTAATGCAAAAGAATTAGTTAAATATCGTGGTGGAATGGCATTATGGCACTGCTAAGCAAAATCATCATTCACCAAGGTTTGTGCTGAGGCGGAAACTGTATTATGGCCATTAAAATAAATAAAGTATGTAGAAGTGTGAGGGAAAACCCACAGCCCCTCACTGAAAATGTATGGTGCTAGTCCAACAAGATGGATGTAAAATTAAGGATTTGATAGCACACCTAAATTGGTGTTGCAAATACTTTTTGTATTTTTTTTTCAAATGGGTTTTTCTTCTTCTAACTTGTTTTAAAATATTGCTATTTCATATAAATGATTTATTTAAAGTCACCTCAATCCTTGAGCTACTGCATGACATGCAGTCTCTGTGATGATGTTTTTCTCATTTAAATACAAAAAATAATAACCCTCCATCTTTTTCTTTGCAGACATCACAGCAATAAAAATAGAGAGAACATGAAACCACCTGTTGGGTTGAAAATGGCTCAGCTGCTGAATAAGAATTAATAAGGTTAAAGTATTGTAAAGGTTTTGCTGCTGTTTGGTACCTTTTAATCTCCCTTGGAGAAACTTTAAAACTATTCTCCATCTCTACATGTCTTTAAAGAATAGATTCTTTCAGCCTTCAAGGAGAATAGATGTCCCTGTTTTCTTCAGTGATTTTAAATCTAGAGCCCAGAGTATAGCACACAATAGCTTTCTATGCTGTGAGTCCAGTCCAATGGACAAGGGAGTAATTTTGTCTTTTTTTCAACTTTCTGTAACAGCCAAGATTCTTCTTAATGGAGCCCAAAGGACCTTATATGTTTTATATAGAACATTCATCAACCTGTGCACTTTTTTCCCACATTAATCAATGTTATCTCTCAAAAATCTTCTGAGGAAAAGGAGCACAAAAAGTTTGTGGGGAAGTGATTGTTTGGTTTTGAAGATGCATAGATAAGTCTTTATTGGGTTCCCAAATATTCTTGGGTTTAGTGGCTGTCTTGCTGTTCTGCACTCAGTGGTTCCTGTTTCTGTTCTCCATCATATTACTTTCCATATCATCAAGGGGAAAACTCCCTAGTGTTCTCTGTTAATGTTTCATTGAAAGTAGAATGCTTAATAAATGTGGACATAATGGGGCCAACATGTACCAATTACACTATTTTTCATTCTGGTTCCTAATTTTTAACGCTTATGTGGTAAAACCACTGCTTTGTCTATCCAAACATACGCTTCTTTGACCTTTCAAAGTGCAAAGAAACCTTGGTAAAGGTATGACTCAAGCTCAGAGTTCCAGACTGGGAAGGATTCAAACATTGTTGTATTTCCAATAGTACCCACTTTTAATTAATTTTATTAACTGTTCAGTTGTCACTAGAGAAATGGAAATGTACTCTAAGTAATTCTTCTGCTTTTCAGTATTCCAGTCCAACATTCTCCATGTATTCAAGAAATATTGAGGGATAAAATGATGGGCATTTTGTATTAAAATCTATGTCCTATGAAAAATTTTTCTATGAATCAACTGTGTAAAATCCTCAACATTTTTGTTCTATTATTAACTGCTATTCAGGCAGCCAGTCTGTGCACTTTTAATCTTGCTGTCATCAGTGATTGGGTTTCACTCTGGCAGTTTTTTGGACAGAAACCGAAAACTTCTGACAAACTCCATAAAGACATGATTTTTGGCAAAAGGGACTTCATTTGGCAATTAAAACATCTCTCTCTGGAATTGCCATCAGGGCCCAACTAGGGCAGACCTAGTCCATTTTTCTGTCTGACTTTTTTTTTTTTTAACTTTCAGAGTAAAAGGTCAATTATTCTGGTAAATGTTCCTCATGTGTTTCAAAAGGCATATATTTCATTGGAAGGAGAATGCTTTGCTGGAAATAAAAATGGCTCCAGGGGTAGATAAATTCATAACTGGTATAAAATCTAGTAGCTCCAGGGGATACCCTGTGATGACTTAGCTACCTGCACTGTAATAGTGATTCCCAAATTAGGAGGCATATTCCTGGTGGTTAAGAGTCACCTCATGAGTTTGACTGTGNGACCGGGAATCGAACCCGGGCCCCGGCAATTACTGTGCCGTGTGCTTAACCACTACACCACCAGGGCTCCCAAAACTAAGGAATATACGTAATGTATTTGGCAATGCCCAAGAACGATGAATTGATGAGTTTGACAGGTCTAGAAAAAGAAGAAATCTCAACAGGTATTAATCACCCAGTATTATTAGACTGGCCAAGCTTGAAAAATAAGATGTATGATTGGCCAGATTATTTTGAGAAGTGTAATGCAAAAGAATTACTTAAATGTCGTGGTGGAATGGCATTATGGCACTGCTAAGCAAAATCATCATTCACCAAGGTTTGTGCTGAGGCGGAAAGTGTATTATGGTCATTAAAATAAGTAAAGTATGTAGAAGTGTGAGGGAAAACCCACAGCCCCTCACTGAAAATGTATGGTGCTAGTCCAACAAGATGAATCTAAAACTAAGGATTTGATAGCACAACTAAATTGAAATTACTGGATGTTGCAAATGCTTTTTGTATTTTTTTTTTCAAATGGGTCTTTCTTCTTCTAACTTGTTTTAAAATATTGCTATTTCATATAAATGATTTATTTAAAGTCACCTCAATTCTTGAGCTACTGTATGACATGCAGTCTCTGTGATGATGTTTTTCTCATTTAAATACAAAAAATAATAACCCTCCATCTTTTTCTTTGCAGACATCACAGCAATAAAAATAGAGAGAACATGAAACCACCTGTTGGGTTGAAAATTGCTCAGCTGCTGAATAAGAATTAATAAGGTTAAAGTATTGTAAAGGTTTTGCTGCTGTTTGGTACCTTTTAATCTCCCTTGGAGAAACTTTAAAACTATTCTCCATCTCTACATGTCTTTAAAGAATAGATTCTTTCAGCCTTCAAGGAGAATAGATGTCCCTGTTTTCTTCAGTGATTTTAAATCTAGAGCCCAGAGTATAGCACACAATAGCTTTCTATGCTGTGAGTCCAGTCCAATGGACAAGGGAGTAATTTTGTCTTTTTTTCAACTTTCTGTAACAGCCAAGATTCTTCTTAATGGAGCCCAAAGGACCTTATATGTTTTATATAGAACATTCATCAACCTGTGCACTTTTTTCCCACATTAATCAATGTTATCTCTCAAAAATCTTCTGAGGAAAAGGAGCACAAAAAGTTTGTGGGGAAGTGATTGTTTGGTTTTGAAGATGCATAGATAAGTCTTTATTGGGTTCCCAAATATTCTTGGGTTTAGTGGCTGTCTTGCTGTTCTGCACTCAGTGGTTCCTGTTTCTGTTCTCCATCATATTACTTTCCATATCATCAAGGGGAAAACTCCCTAGTGTTCTCTGTTAATGTTTCATTGAAAGTAGAATGCTTAATAAATGTGGACATAATGGGGCCAACATGTACCAATTACACTATTTTTCATTCTGGTTCCTAATTTTTAACGCTTATGTGGTAAAACCACTGCTTTGTCTATCCAAACATACGCTTCTTTGACCTTTCAAAGTGCAAAGAAACCTTGGTAAAGGTATGACTCAAGCTCAGAGTTCCAGACTGGGAAGGATTCAAACATTGTTGTATTTCCAATAGTACCCACTTTTAATTAATTTTATTAACTGTTCAGTTGTCACTAGAGAAATGGAAATGTACTCTAAGTAATTCTTCTGCTTTTCAGTATTCCAGTCCAACATTCTCCATGTATTCAAGAAATATTGAGGGATAAAATGATGGGCATTTTGTATTAAAATCTATGTCCTATGAAAAATTTTTCTATGAATCAACTGTGTAAAATCCTCAACATTTTTGTTCTATTATTAACTGCTATTCAGGCAGCCAGTCTGTGCACTTTTAATCTTGCTGTCATCAGTGATTGGGTTTCACTCTGGCAGTTTTTTGGACAGAAACCGAAAACTTCTGACAAGCTCCATAAAGACATGATTTTTGGCAAAAGGGACTTTCTTTGGCAATTAAAACATCTCTCTCTGGAATTGCCATCAGGGCCCAACTAGGGCAGACCTAGTCCATTTTTCTGTCTGACTTTTTTTTTTTTAACTTTCAGAGTAAAAGGTCAATTATTCTGGTAAATGTTCCTCATGTGTTTCAAAAGGCATATATTTCATTGGAAGGAGAATGCTTTGCTGGAAATAAAAATGGCTCCAGGGGTAGATAAATTCATAACTGGTATAAAATCTAGTAGCTCCAGGGGATACCCTGTGATGACTTAGCTACCTGCACTGTAATAGTGATTCCCAAATTAGGAGGCATATTCCTGGTGGTTAAGAGTCACCTCATGAGTTTGACTGTGAAATTCAGCCTAATCCACTGTTTATGTATTTGATTAAAACAGATAATGTGCCACACTGTGATTTGGTTGCGGTGGCCAAACTCTTTGCTTCCCAGAAGAGAGATGCTCTTCTCTGATGGACAAATACTTTGAACTTG
This sequence comes from Vireo altiloquus, assembly GCA_013396875.1. NCBI lineage: Eukaryota > Metazoa > Chordata > Aves > Passeriformes > Vireonidae > Vireo > Vireo altiloquus. Next base: position 1,161,042 of record VZRF01010392.1, on the reverse strand, counting down.
ATACCTCCCACTCCCAACTTCTTTCTCTCATGTTCTCAGAGCCTGAGGAACTTCTTATATTGTGCTTTGCACAGTGCCTGCTGCTGTGAGATCAAGAGCTCTGACAGGCTTGTTTGGGTGATTCAGGGACTAGGTCACTCTAATAAGAAATGTAAAATGTTGCCTCAGCTGTGCTGCAGACTCAGTTTGCTCCTTTCTGCAAAAGTCCCTCTTGGCCAACATTTAACAGTGTGGCTGGCACAGCAGAAATTGCTCTGAAGCCTGGTTTGCACACGCTTGCTCCACAGGAACAGCTGGACTCCTCTTTTGTGCTACCAATAAAAATTCTGCATGCTTAAATTGATCTTACTCTCAGAAATTATTTAAATGCTCCATCATAAAGTGCCATTTGAAACTCATGGGGTTTTTAAATCTGCATTTATAGAGAGAGTGTGTGCAATAATGCACAGAATACCCAAAGGGAAATTTAGAGTGACATAGTTACAAGTATTTCTAGGGGTTTTCATGATTTATGGTGTCAGTGAGACTCAGCTGTAATTATCCAGATCTTCATAGTTTTATTTTTTTTTATATTTACTTTGTCATATATGAATTTTGTTGCAAATAAAAATTAATGAGAGTTGGCTATGGTTTAGGGGTTTGAACTTTAAATTAAGAATAAATGCTTCACATTAAGATTAACATTCTGTCTCAATACTTAAGGTTGTTTTTCACCCCTTGAAATGAAGGGGGAAGAAGTGAGGTTTTGAAGTGGGACATCACCTTATTCCTTCTGGCTACATCCCTAGCCATTCTTCATGAAATGTTTATATGTGCAGTACATATTCTGTTATGAACTCTTTAGTGTGCTGTTCAGTAACCATATTTGAGGACAACCATCTGGTTGAAAACTTGATGCAAGGATGGTTCAAAAACCCTGAGAAAAGTGCAGCATAAGGGCATTTATGGGGAGACACCCCTAAGTGTGAAAAGTCCTCTGTTGTGAGTCTGTAGTGTTGGTGCTCTCTTGTATAGGAGAGCAGTGGAAAACAGTTTTCAAGGTGGGAACCGAGGGATGCTTTGGAAAGGAATCTCCTCTGGAGGTGGACTGCTCACCTTCTGATGGAGAGCTTCAGGCAGGCAGCATCAGTGTGCAAATCTGCCTTCTGCAACACCACTGTAAGTGCAGCCTTTTCCCCTGAAGTAGTTACTTATACTAAACACTGCCTCTCTTTTTTTTCCCTTTCTTTCTTTTGTTTGTTTGTTTTGGGGTTTTAAAACCATTTTTTATCTCAATATTTCTCATTTTTTGATCAACTAGTCATGTAGCTAAATGAATTTAGAAAGCTTTTTTTTTCATATCAGCTGTACCGAAGTATGTGCTTCAGTGCTTTATTAAAATCTGACCCAAAACAGGCAGCAAGTTTTGAAAATTTTGGAGCAAGAGCAAAATCAAAACAATACCAGGTTCAATCAGATTTCTAAAGCACATTCTGAGTTGCAGAATAAGATAGAGAAAAATTCAGTCATGGGTAATAGAGTAGAATGTCTCCAAGGATACAAAACTTCTTGTTCAACCATAACTGTACTATCCCTTTTACAAGAGCATATTTCCTCTTGGAGCTCTAGACCCTTCTTAAATCACCTCAGAGGTCTGTGGCCAAGAATGAGAAGAAAAACATGGAAAAAGCATTTTTCTATCTGTAACTGCCTGTTCTTGTCCTCTGCACCTCTTCTCTTGCCCTACACATCTTTCTTCTATTTAAAAGTCTTATTTTAGGCAGTTCAATCTTTCTTCTATTTAAAAGTCTTATTTTAGGCAGTTCAAACACAGATATTATCATTAGTGAAGAGCTTCCTTACCACGCTCTGTGCACGCTTCACTGTTCATTTCTTTCATTCCATCTAGATGATACAGCTTAATAAAGACCCAATAGACGAAACAGCTATACTTAAAGTGATTCTTGTCATTTTGGAGATTCTTGGGTCTAATAAATACCTTGATTTTACATCCAAGTTGTCTTTTGAAATAATTTGATAGGACCTGAAATTTATTTCTCCTATAAGTTGTTCTGTTGAACTCTGTTCTATAAAGAGTGGATGAAAATCAGTATATGAAGTGATCACGGATGAAGGCGACAGTGTAATCCCCAGAGGTGTATTACTCACTCTAGTGGGACTCACTGTTGGAGACAAGGAAAATATAAATAATTTGAGGTTTGGAGGGTTTGATGTTCTGGCCAACTGGCAAAAAAGAAATAAATTGTCTTGGGCTGACCTAAAAATGAATGTGCATATTTGGAATTCTTGGCAAAACAGAAAGTGGACTTTTGAGTGGTAATCTATGTTCTACAGTGTGGACTATGGTTACTCATCAGGGAGTCAAGAGGAGCAAAGGAGCTCCTCTGTTTGTAGGAGCAAAGACAATATCATATCTTTACCTGATTCAGAGCACAGACATTCTTCCTTGAGGAATGTTGCATTTAATTCCAGTTTGCCTTTCCTTGTCTTGTCCTCCTCCAGCTATTCAACATTACATGAGTATTTAGATGGCTGAATCATAAAATGATAGAATGAGAACAGAGAAGGCATATTCTGGCTATGGTTCTCACAGTGGAGTGGCAGAGATACTTTTTTCATCCAAATTCTAGTGTGTACTATAGTAAGATTTATTTATCTGTCTCTGCCTAGAAATTGTGTGTAGCCTATTCTGGTTTTGTGGCCTGGGCTGGAGGGCTCTTGAAATCCAGCTATGTTAGTTAAAGTATTTGAAAACTAGTAAAATAACATGTTAGCACTTCCAAACCCCATTATTTTCTTCCTTATTTTTATCCATCTTCCAAGTACAACTAAGATTAAGTGGTTTTGAGTAGAGAGCCATCCTGGAAATACTAAAAATCTGTTGTCTTATCATGAGGTTTTTGTACTAAAAAGAATTTAAGCAATGAGAAGTGAAGAGAGTTCCTCAGTGAGTCCCACTGGCTTCACTGCGACCAGAACTGTGAGATGATTGAAGCCCTATCATCCATGTGACAAAAACTGCCGTCACTTTCAACCCATGCAAACTTACTGGAATTGAGTGCTACAGTACTTGGCCCTTTAAACCTGTCTGCTTCTTCTGCCTGCCTTTCCTTCTTACTCAAAAGAAAGAACTGAATTTGCCTGGAAAATTTGACTCTCCTTGAGTTGATAACATTTTACTCCCAGGAATTTTCCTCTATGTGTTATTTCCAAAGGTTCAAAGAATGTCACATGTGCCCACACACGCAGAGAACTGGGTACTTCTGCAATATTTCCATGAAAGCTCAACAGTAGCATGCAGTAAAATTGTGCAGTGCTTCCATTAGCGGCACGCAGCATGAAATACTTTTTCTCCTCAATGGGAGACTATGGAAAGTTGGAAGGCTGTAGTGACCATTGGTGGATGAATCCATCATGGTTCACTTCATCACAAGAACAGGGTTCAAATCTTCTGAGAGTGTTCCCTCTGATCACCGCACCAGATGTTGATTTGTAAAGCATCAGCCGAAGAAGTAATACTATAAAAATTGGCTCTATTTCAAAATTCCCCCAGGGTTTCTACAGGAGTGTCCGCTGTGTTGCTTTCCAGCTCCTATCTCTCTCTGCTGGTAACCTGGGTAAGATTGGTATGAACTGTAGCTGAGAGGGCAATGGTAGGGCACTACAGGGTGAGTTCTCCCTATCTGTGCTAGAAGAGCTGGCGTAGACAGGAACAAGAAGGTAAGTAATAGATGCTTTTATAGATGCATTTAAACTTGGTGGTAAAAGACAGACTCTCTCAGGTGCTTTGAATGGTGTATGTCATCCAGACTTCTCCTGAGACTGTTTAAAGTTATTATTTGCTGCCCCCAAATCCTCTAGAAACTATCACCTTATATGAAATGCAAAGCCACTAAATTCTTTCCTAATGACAGTCATTCAAAATGGATAGTTTAGGAGAGTTATAGCTAGCCTTATGCTGGGGACTTTTTATAGCGAAATGAGACTTAAGCAGTACCTTTCTCAAGTATACCTTTCAATCAATGTAACAAAAACTGCCTCAGTCTAATGAGAGAGAGAACTACACAGGAGAAGGGTGATTATTTTCTTCTCTCTCTTGGCCTAGAGATATCTATACTGACCATGCTCTACTGAAGCAGAACAGGTTTGACACCTTCGATTTTAGTAAGAGTGGCATTTGTAATCAAATTCTTTGTGTTCTTGTCTAGCTCCACCAAACTTCTGGTTAACCGATGATGCAGATTTCAATGATTGCACAAAGACTTCATTTGCATACATTTTTGGGCCATGACTCTTTTAATTTAAGGTGTTAATGTGTTTGAAAAGTGCCTTTTGTCTGTTCACTACTTTTTCACTTGTTTCTTCCCTATATTCCTGTTTAAATATGTCCACAGGACTGAATGTGTTTAGTTACTCAGCAAGGAATAAGAAACATGATTATGGAGCCTAAGTGATGAATTACACAGCAGAAATGGTGCATGGAGAAAGTAGCTCCCTTGTGAACAACTTTCAAGAAAGAAATTTTTGACTCGCACTACCTGAACACTTACAAGTAATTAATCCAGTCACAAACATCTGGATTAAGTTTTTTAAAGTTGATGTAAATTTTACAACTATTTAAGGCACCGTCCCTTTACAGATTTCCTCAGATTTATAAGGCTTTCCTCAATATGACACAGTTAATGGGAAATATGATGTTAAACTTGCAGCAGTCTGGCAGCGAGATGGCTTCTTTTCAATACTGAAAGTTCTTAATCTGGGACCAGAGCAGGTGTCAGTGTGTCTCCTTGCAGTGAGCCTGCATGGGAAGACCTTCCATTTTTGTGAAATGTATGTCAGCAGAGAAACCAAACTCTCATGACTTTAATTTGGGTATATATTCATGTGCAACAGAGTCCTGAAATCTGTACTGCCAGGACATCCAAGATTTTGTCCCATGTCTCTGACTGGTTCATTTGCATAAAATGAAAGCTGAGGTACTTCTACAGCCAAACATAACACACATTGGCTAACAAGGGTACCTATAACACACAGTTCAAAGTTTATTAGTGAACTTTTACTGAACAGTCTCTGGCACTCGGAGTTGTTTTCCATTGGTGGGGAAGCATGGAAGTAGCTGCCAGGCACAACTTTCACATAACTGCATATTTCCAGGATGCTTAGCAAATAATCTCTACATCTGGCCAAGTCCTTCTTGAGCAGCTTTGAGGCCTGACCTTTGAGGCACAAGACTGGAGAGGTGAAGGCTACAAAAGCAGACCACAGCCCCTGCATGCCTCTGAAGATGTGCAGGTCAGCTATTTTGTTCCCCAGTGAGTGTAAGGTGCTTCCTGCATGTAAAGTTTGACACCATATCTCTCATTGTATTTCACTTGGTTTCTCTTGGCACTTCAAACACAGAGTAATGGTTTATGGTTAAATTGTTTAATCTCTCTCACTGATAAGCAGACACAGTTGTAAGCTATCAGCCAGCTCTCCAATATGGCCTCCAATAGTCACATGTATTTGCATGAAATTTAGTCACAGAAGCTCTGCAGTTTTCAGAAGGTCCTGAAAGGCCTGTGAATTACTCAAGAGCATGAACTAATAGGAAAGGGTGCATGGACAGGAGCTCATCAATACTGTCTCTTCTATAACTGAGGGACTATGCTTTGCAAAACCTCTAGCAACACAGTTGGATGCGGAAGAAGAGGTACCATTTTCTTGAGCCATGCTGATATACTTGGTTTTCAGTGTGGGCTGATGAAATTCCACCTCTTGATTTGCATGTTGAAATGAGTTTGTAGGGCTTCCTAACTGTTCTGAGGGTCGTGAAGAAGTGTGTGAGTGACTGCAACACCAGGTAGCAAAGGCTGTGTACCACACCAAAGCAGCATTTTGGTGCTGACCTCCAGCCAGACTACAGGCCAGAACTAGTATCTTTTATTAGGCCAGATGTTTTTATTTTATGCACTTAAAATAAAGCATTACCTCTCCCTACTGGCCTTGTCTCACCTCACCTTTGATCCTTAGACTGCTGTGTTTTTTTAAAAAAATTACTGAAAATTCATTCCTTTTTCCACTCCTTCACAACCTTTGAAAGCGCTAGGAGTGATAAGAAACATGCGGAATTATTGCCAGATAGACATACAGGCAGTATGTCCAAGCTTCCTCTAGCCAGCTGTGTCATTCAGCCTCGTCTGCAGCAGCCTTTGTTGTCAGAAGTAGATTCAAAATATATTGCAGATGATGATAAATTGTGGAGGGGTTTCACAATATTGGCCATTACTCACTGGACAATAGATTTAGAGAGCACTGAGCTCATTTATAGGTCGGATGAAATGGTAAGACATATTATCTCCACTGAGTTATGTGCTGGTCCTACAATAAATGCAGCTCAGTGATCCCTGTTAAGGTAATTGCAAGCAACAAAAAATACACCAGCACAATGCGCTGATTCTGCATGTCATGGTAACATAATTTGTTGTCTCCTGGGATTCAGAATGACTCTATTTCTCTTCCCCAAGACAGACAGCTATGAAAAGGAGGATGGCCTTGTGGTTAAGGATTTGGATGCTAAAGATATGGTTTCAGTTTTCAGTCCTCTCTCAGGCTTCCTGTGTGGCCTCAAACAAGCCATTAATGCCTTTGTGTTTTTTCTTCTCAGTCAGTGAGATGATGATTATACTAGCAGGAAAGATCTGAACTGGACTGAACCCAGTTCTTTCTTTTTTCCTTTTTTTCCCCCCTCTCATATCTGTAGTTTCCTTATGGCTTTATATTCTTTAGGTTTACACCAATTCCTGGCTGACAAAGATGCCTGATCCATTCAGTATTTACAGAAGAACAATAGCATTTGGTTTGGGTATATTTATTGAGTTCCTGAGGAATGTGGATAACCCAAACACCCTCTGAATTCAGTGCTGTGTGCCGAACTACTCTGCGTCAGAGCTGAAGATCCGTCTTGCCTTCTGGAAATGTACTCCTCTCCCCCCAGTGACTGCAGAGGGTGAACAGGATGACAGCTCTCAAAATCTTGGTGGGAAGAATGCAAGCAATTGGCTTGTGGCTGCAATGGACCTGCCAGGACTGGAGGCAGGCTCCCCTCTCTGAGAGCTGCTGTTGGGTTTGAGATGTTTTGAGGAAAGACTTGGTGCTCAGCAGATTTTTCTATGACACTTTGTAACTATCTCACTATAAAGAAGCACTCCAAGTGAAAGGAAAAAGCATCATTAAAAGCCTGTTAAATAATCTGCTGAAAGACTGTTGTCTTGTTCTGTTTTTCTTCTCACCACAGCCTGTGGGATTTTCAGAGTTTTTGAATGGAATGTAGACCCAGCTTCCTAATAATAATTATCTTGGTTTTTTCATTGTGACATAAACAATGGTTTATTTTCTGTGCAGTATGTGAACTCAGTCCAAAGCCCTAATTTTTCACAGTCTGCATGAAAATTGCAAACCAGATTGGCATCTGAACTTTTTTTAGCCCCTAATTTGAAGAGCTGAACCCAGCTCTCCATCTGAAGACCCATGAACTCTGACAAACTCAGTCGGAGTCCAAGCTTTGTATTATCTCTCTGGTATCAATCAAATCAACTACAGGAACAGCTTCAAATATAAACCCTCTCTTCCCATGCCCCTTCTTCATTCTTGCAATGTCAAGGCAGTGTTAAGGATATTTTGATGTGCTGCCAGCTTTGAGACCATAAAGAATGGTTAACCCAGACTGACTTTTGACCTCCTAACAGCGGACAGCACCAGCCACAGAAGTGATGTGCAAGTGGTAGAGGTGGCAGGGTACATATATGGCCCCCCTACGTCCTCCAAGACTTTCCAGTCATTCCTCAGAGAGCAACTGCTTTAAAAAGCTTTTTGATAACATGGAGAAGATGATGAAGAGGGCCAGAATTTCTCAGACACAGCTGCTGTCTCCTTACTCCACCTCCTATATATACAAACACATTTGCCTAAATACCTGTTAACTGCACTAAGGCACTGAAATTCCAAGTTATTTATTGGAACGAGTTGAAAGCCTTTTCTGGAGATCACAGCAAAGATGGGTTTTATTTTTTTTTTTAATTTTTTTCTATTCCTTTTTCTTTCCCTTTCTTGTTTTCCCCTCATAGCAGGATGCCATCACCTGGGTCTCCCTGTTGGCAACAGTATGATAGATGGTGATGCACCTCGTGGTTGCAGCAAAGGCTGCTTTGGCTTTTGTCTGCCCAGAGAGCAAAACAGAGGGAGCTGCCAAAAGAACCAATCCGAGGTATGAAAGTTAGCAGTTAGCAATAACTGCGGTGTGAAACATTCCCATGAAGTCCAGACATCAAGGATGCTGCTTGGAATAGCTTGAATGTCCTGCATTCTTTTCCAGTGAAAACAGCAGATATACACCAGCAGCGTGGGAGACAGCAGCCAAGGAGGAGCACATGAGTCCCAGAGAACAGGCCATCAATTTTCTTACTGTGTCTGAAGGAAACTGAAATGTATATTGCAGTGGCTTCTGACGCCAGAATGCAAGCTTCCCTTCAAACTCAAAGCATGTTACCCTAAAAACTAAGCAAAAAAATCCCCAAGCTATTAATAGAATTGCATAAAGAAATACCTTGTAGTGTTTAATCATGTGCATATGGAACTGAGAAACCAAGCATAAAATGTCAGTGTGGCTATTACATGGGTCACTGGAACAGGTTTATGTTAGCTAATATGCTGAAATAGTAGATTAGGAAAAGGATAGTTTATGGTCTTTATTTCATTTGTTGACAGGAAGAATCAGGAGCAGATTTGTTTTATGCTTGATCCCATCACAGAACAGCTAGGAACAGAGCAGAGCTTAAAGTCCAGGCAACTGAAATGGGATAATGACTGGACTGTGTATACATTTTTTGATGAGTGAATGAGATGCTTGTGAGGGACAAGAGCTAATAAGATCACAACAATTAGCAGAGCAAAATACTCTTGTGTGACCTTGTGCAGTGACTCAACAAAGTATTACTTGACATCTGATTGCAGAGCTGGTACATACCCCAACTCCTCATGTGATGCAGCACTTAGGAAGAAAAGATCTCCCTGAGATCTGTAGAAAACAAGTTTATTAGAAGAAGAAGTGTTCAATCCTATGTGTTGATACGGGTGTTCTACCAGGTCACTAAAAATAGTGAGGACTTAAAAGCCACCCTAACACATCTGAAACCTCATCACGTCATTCCATGCTGTGTTTTGCTGTGCACTGTAATTCCTGGCTCTTTTCTCCTGCCTGCTATTGCTCCTGTATTTGTTCTAGCTTTATGAGCAAGCTGTCTCTTTTGTGAGAAACAGATCATCTTTGAAAATTCAAGCCACATGTATCTTCCAGGCCTTCTTAAATTTTAATCAGAACGTCATGAGAATCAAATCAGTTGAGAAGACCTAGGTGACTTGTGACATAAATACATACTCGAATGTAAAAAGTATTGTAAAAACCTGTCAATAATTAGTCTCTTTCATCTTGCCTGGAACCAGGCCAAAACTCAAGTGGAAATTCTCTATGCAGTCATGAGAGAGCAGACTGAAACCTTCAAAGCCCAGTGCAATGCAAGGCAGAATAGATGGGCAGTGCTCTGGCTCTCACCTGGGTTACAGCACTGCAACATTTTCCTCCCACCTTCATGTATATTTCTGCTTTGTGATGAATTCTGCCTGCTATTTTGGCTGTGCTGGCATCCTATGAGCTGTGTGAAGCTCTGTTTCAGGGAAGGCACCAGCAACAGGGCTTTCCTGGTCCAGGTCAAGGAGGCAGCAAGGAGCAGACTTCTCCATCCAGCTCAGGAAGAACACCAGACTATTTCTCTTATTGTGGGAGATATGAAAAACTCTAAGACAGTTCTGAATTGTCAGTTTTCCCCTGGTATGTAGTCAAAGGTCTCATCTTAAATAGTCAGCAAGCAAAACGAAAGAGCAGTCCTAGAGAGTATGGGTGCTGCTGAGGAACAAACACTGAAGTAGGACAGGTACAATACATGTGTTGGATCTGTATTTAACCAAAATAAAATATTTTTATTCATTTGTCCTTCATCAAGTTTTAGGTTTACTAGTTTGATTTATTTTCAAACAGTAGAAAGATTTCAGCTCCATCTGTCAGGCTGGGGCAGCACATCTCCTGTCTTAAAATCTGATGTCACCAGTGAGAGTAGAACATGTATTTATAATAAATGAATCTACACTTGCATGCTAAGAATGTTACAGGTGGATGTTAAGACATGGCATCCTGATCCACATCTTTCTAAAAAATGATGTCAATTGTGTTATTTTTTCCTTTTTTTCTTTTATTTGGAAGCCAAACTTTCACAGGACTGGCAGGAAAGGAAAGTTTGCTTCTAGTTTTCATGGGTTCATTTGAAAAAGGAAGAAAATTAGTTTCAAATGTTTATTTTTTTAATGATGTGATTGCTTTTCACCTCCATCCTCAAACAAACTTTAATGTATTTAACCGCAGCTCTATTTCTCATATTATCTTCAGACCAAACTGTTTCTTTCCACATTACATCCTAAGCTTGGTACATATCGACACAGGCACTAATATAATGCAGTCTCAGATCAACATTTTGAGCTTTCTAACCTCAGTAGGGAGATAAGTCTGTTCTCTCATCTCTTATTTCTTTGATTAAGAGATTGGGACACTTTTGCCTCCCACTTTCTTTTGCTTAATCTTACCCCTCCTCACGTGTTGGTTCTTCTTCTCTCCAGACCAGCAAACATATTTTAATGACAGGCTGGGGATGGTGGCATATTCCCGAGAAATTCTGAGATCAGGAATTTTGTTGAAGTGGGAAGGAGAGGGGAAAAGATCTTTATATAACATTCTTCTCCTGCTCCTACTTTGTGTTCCTCAAAATGTACTTGAAATGACCCAAACGTGAGGAGAAAAATATTTTTGATGTCTCCACATTTCAGAAACAAAGTGCCCTTCTCATTTGCAGATGGTTCTCCAAATAAATACTTTAATGATTCTTGCCACTTCTGCAGCAAATTTTCTGGGTATCCACCTTGAAAACTGATCTCTTGTCTTGTTCCATAATGCCATGTACATTGAACAAAGACCCAAAAGGTGATCCACTGCCAGCCTTTCCTGTCATTGTTAAAGGCAGATGAGTATACAAGTGTGTAGCACATTTTGTCTGCCAAGCCTGAGAGATCTGCAGCCATGTTAAGGCTGTCCTTTCTTGAACACTTTTTTGTCATTCTGAAGCCAGTAGTAGCTGGAATGACAGGATCTATTGGCAAGATAGATCAGCAATCTCTCCCAAGTAATTTTGATCTTGCTGAGTGGATTAGAGAGTTTCTGCAACAGCAGAGCTCTGAAGTGTTGCTGAGACTTCCAGCAGCAGGAGGCTGAGGGGGATGCTCAGTGCTGTCTCCACTGGCAGACATTCGGGCAGCTGAGCTGATCCCAGAGTATTTCACCTCATCCAAACCAGTGAAAATGGGAAACCACACAGTGGCTTTGAGAGAAGAAAGGTAACTACATTTCTCTGCTCTTTCTAGATGGAAAAGACTTACTGAAATCAACTGAAATAATAATTCTTTAGAGGAATTAAGAGAGAATTAAGAGATGTCATTTCATAATTTCCGAACTGCTTTTTCCAAGGAAGAGTAGTGTGAGAAAACAGTCACGGTCATGTATGCTTACTAGGATACAACATCCTAATATCAAGTTACAAGCATTGTCACAGTGATTACAGAAATTTCTCACTGGAGAGATTGTCTTATCTCTTTCTTTCACAATTCTTTTCTCGTAAACCAACACACCAACACAGTTAAAGTGATAGTTTTAATGCAGGATCTTTGTGACTTAGAGATGATATTTCTGTCCTGTAAAGAATCAGGAAGAAATTTTTTTTTGGTTTTATTTTTTTTTGGTTTTTTTAGGTTTCATATTCAGGAACAGGCTACAGGTAGTAGCTCATTCATCTATTTTCAACCTTTAATTTGTCATCAGAAGTATTTCTAATAGACAAGTGAACTGTTTTGTTAAGTCTTCTCATTCTAGGGGTTGGAAATCCAGCATCTTTCATATATGCAATAATTTAAGCCTTAAGCAGGACCACCATTCCAAGAGAAAATAGGGACATTTCTGAGAGAGGTACATTTTCAACACAGGGAAGAGAAGAGAAGAGAAGAGAAGAGAAGAGAAGAGAAGAGAAGAGAAGAGAAGAGAAGAGAAGAGAAGAGAAGAGAAGAGAAGAGAAGAGAAGAGAAGAGAAGAGAAGAGAAGAGAAGAGAAGAGAAGAGAAGAGAAGAATGGTGGGGGAGGAAAAAAATTAGATTTTATGTCTCCAGTAATCATTTCTCAAGGCATGCTTATGCATCTGCTATATATTTGGACTGTTTTACTATCAGCTTTTAATTTAACCAGGTGAGCAACTTTACCTATGAAAGGGGAAAAGATGACAAAAGCCTATGTGGGGGATTTTTATGATGACAAAAATGAGAGTAAAAATATAATTAGATTAAGAAACACTGTGGGTATTGTTAGAGCCATCTCTCTTTGTTCCCTTTTTTATTGCAGAGCCCTGCGGTTTGGAGGTACTTGGCATTCTCTTAACTGGTTCTGTTTCCCTCCTACCAATTTCCCTCTAGGATTAGACAGCAGTACAAATATTATTGCACTCTGCAGGCTTTGCCTTCTGACCTACTCTACAGAGACATATGTGATGGAGTCAGAGCTGCTGAATAGAAAATGTCTTTCTTAACTCTGTAGTGCTGGAGGGATGCCAAGGTCCAGTAGTTCATAAAGGAGATGGAGCTGGTAGCATTCCTGAGGGGAGTCAGGCGAAAGAAGGAGCCGCAGGTATTTAAGGAAATGTGTCAATTAAAAAAATAAAACATGGGGGAGGGGGAAGAGGAAAGGCTGCAAAAGAAGCAGGTGAGGGGAAGTTAAGGATGCTAGCTGGGGTTTCTGATCCCTTCAGGAGTGGGATGTGTGCTTCTGCAGGAGCTGTGTGACTGCAGTTCTCAGTTCACCCCACTGGCCTTGCAGACCAGTGATGTTAGCAGAGAGACTAATGAGGCACCACTGTCTGTATCTATGAGTGTGTTGAGTGTGTTTCCCTGGGAAAGCCTCCTTGGGAATGAGTTGGATGAGTCAGAAGTGCTGATAGGTGGGGAGATAGCTCCTGGTTAGAGCTCCTGCACTGCACAGCTCAGCTCCCAGCCCAGGGGTCAGAACTACCTCTGTACAAATTCCCTGCCCTTGCTAAAGGCCTGGGGGACTTTTCTGGGGGGCCTTTGCCAAAATGTTTGTTTATGGCGAAATCTTCTGTGGCAGAGTAACTGTAGTGAAAAGGAGGGCTCACAGCCTTGCTCAAACCAGGCAGAGCATCACCTGGGACCATGCCAGACCCACACAGCTCTGCTAACACAGCACCATCCTGACCAGCAGCTCTGCTGCAGGGAGTGGTCAGGAACCCTCCAAACCCCTGACTTCCAAACACATGTGGTGGAGGCTGTATTTGTGTGCATACCAATGGCATGGAAAGAATTCCTCCTGGGAATAGCTCTAGACCCCCACTGTCACTCTGCCTTTTGACCTTGACCAGGGTTTGAGCTACAGCTACCAGTGGTGGAAATGTCTGCCAAGGCACTGTACTGTCCTGGGGGTGTGCCATGCCCCGCTGGAGACTGGAGATGCCAGGGAGGGGGATCAACCAAGATAAAAACCAACAAGAATCTTCCCCACTAATACAACACAATCCAAACTCAGATACTCAGGAGTGCTGCTAAAGGCCTGTTGAGTCTGCTTGGATTTTGTTTAGCTTTTCTCAGTAACTCCTTATTAGGCTCTAATCCTTGACTCCATCAAGGGTCCGATAGAAAAAACATACTGTCGCAGTTGAGTCCAAGGACGGTGAGAAATTGTGGCATGAACTTCAGATGAAAGAAGCCATTTATTAAGAAAATCTTGCCCTTTATCTATCCAGGGTCACTAGAGTGGGACACTATCAGTGGTTCTGAGGTGAGCACCTCTTTGGCATCATGGGTTAGTTTCAGAATAACAAGTTGGAATAACAAAATGTAAAAAACACCACCTGTGAAATATAGTTAACAAAAACACATGAGATAGTTTACATAAAATTCTCCTGGTTCTCAGCTCTGCTTGTGAGAAAGCAACTTCTTCTCACAAACAGGACCGAGAGCTGGAAAATTTCTCCCTGACCAAACTTGTCAGTGTCCACAACGTACCATGAGAGAACCATGTCTTTTGGTTTTTTGGGAGTCAAGAACGTAGAAAATCTATCCAGGGGCTGGGTTGATCCTTAGCATTTTGTTAAAATTACAAACTGTGCCTTTGGAAAAGACTAGAAAAACTTTATTTCAATGTCACTGAAATCAGGAAGGACAAGAAATTTTTACAGGAGCTTGTTTTGTGTGCAACTTAGTTTGTACATCAAAAGGAGTTAGTTCACTGGACAAATCATGAAGTATGTGTTTTAGTCTTATCATTGCTTAATTTTTTCTGGCACTGCATTAATGAAGGTTTTCGACTTCTCTTCAGTGGATATTCTATTTTTGGAGAGAAATATGTGGTTTATAAATGCTTCTTTCTGTTTTGCCCCAAGACAAGGAGTTGCAGTTGTCCTGAGAATCAAGTCAGGCACTGAGCATTAACTGCCACCTTCCCAATGGGAAATACTGGATGGTAAACACTAGGAATGTGTGGCTCACTCACTGGAAACACAATGTATGCAAAAGCCACAAGAAAAGGATATACTTTGGGTAAATAGAAGTGGATGATCATATACAGCTAATTGGTACGCCTCGTATTTTCAAGTTGCACAGTCAGCTCCAATTTGAAGGACATCTTGCAGACCTTAGTACCTCTTGCCATGGGGACTAACCTTTCTTCTTAATAATTTGACTTTAGGAGCTTGTGCTATAATTTTGGTGTTTGTGTTTATGTGTTGAAAGAAAAAAAAAGCACACCTTATAAACCTTTTTTTTTCTGACACATTCAACAATTGCCTTTTGTGGTCTGAACTGCTGTAATTCACTGTACTTAAAGGAAAAAAAATGCAAAATTTGTGGCAAGCAGGATACCAGGCAGCAGCAACATGAGTGGAAATTGCTCAGTGAGGTCCTTGCATGACGTAAAGTGTACATGAAAGACAAAACACAGTCTAGCTGGCACTGAGTGAAAACCTGCATCTCTAAAAAGCAAGGCTTCTGCTTCCCACATCAACAGGTTTCAAAGAGCCAATGATGGGACAGACATCCAGAAGTTTTACTGTTATTGTTTTATTTTTTGCTTAGCTTGCCTGCTTGCTAAAAAGCTGCATTTTATTTACCATTAATATTATTTTAGAGGCAAGGTTCCAATTTTATCAGTTTATAACTCTGACAAATGAGGCTCCTCATTTTCCTTCTGAGATTTCACATGACCAGCCAACTTTCCTGGCAAGCTGCACTTCCTATTGAAGGCTTTCCTCTGTGGAGCTGGCAGGGCAAGTTTTTGCTCAAACTGTACAGGAACAACCCAGGTCTGCTGAGGAATCACACCAAACCCCTGAGCTGAGGGTGACTGTATCCAGTGCTGTGCCCGTGCTCCTGGCAGCTGCAGATGCCTGTGGGATGTGAGGGGAGAGGGTAGCTCCTCTCCCCTCATAGGGCATCCAGGCTCCGAGCACAGCTTTCATTGCACCTGAATTTACCTCTCATTGTGACAATTCAGTGCCCTTGTTAAAGCCTTGGCTGATCAATCTAATCTCAGCAACAAACTCCTACTACTCTGTGCTCTGTAATACCTCTGCTTTTGCAGCTGTGAGGAGAATGGAAAGAGAGTGGAGAAGGTGGCAGTGGAGCCAACCTGGCAGGTTCACAGGGCCACACCTTCCTCTAACATGGAAAACACAGTGGGACTGTCAGCAAAAGTTCTGTCTTTATGAATATGGATGAAAAGGCAGTGCCTGAGCTGATACTTTTAGGATGCTGTAGCTGCTTTTTTATTTTCTGAAGGCTCTCATGGCACTGTAATTGGAGCTCCTATGTGCATACACATGTAATGGTAGATAAAAACTAAAGGCTGGAGAGGATAAGCAAAGGGTGGCACTAAACCAGCGGTGTTACACTATTGTGTGTCATGAAAAAGCTTGTATCTACTGCTTTCTGCCTGTCTTGTTGCAGAAACTGAGAAACCTCAACCTCTTAAGTTAAACTTTGAATTTTAAACACTATGGCAAGAGTTAGATTGCTCTCCATTTCAGCAACCCAGCTTGTTCTTGAAATATTTTCCTATAGAGCTATGGGAGGAAAGGATGAGCAGTTCACAGGATCTAAGGGCATTTAGAGCAAAGAGAAGTCTGGTTGAATTCACTGCCTGTATTGTCACATGTGATTCCCCTAGCCCAGCACATCCGAAGGGTTGTAGGCAACCTGCCCTTTTCTTTCAGTTTTCAAACTGTATCTGTCTGGCCTGGGACTTTACATTTACATGGTTCCACTTTTCAGGGTGTGTCATCTTGAGGTGGATCCCTGTATCTCCCCAGGAAGTTTGGGGCACATCTGTCCATAGGCAAAATCGGAGCATGGAAGAAGAATGGCACTCTCTTAGGACATACACAAGAGAATATTGTTTCCAGGCTTGCCTGTAATTTCTGTTAGGCTGATCAAATTTGCAGTATCTCCAACTGGGACTCAATATCCAATGGTAAGGAGGGGGTCCTTCTTTGAAGAATTGACATCAGATGCAGAGAACTTTTTCACTTTATGGCCCTGGGCACAAAACACCAACTTTAATTGACAGGACCCCAGGACTGCTAATTAGAAACTGGCAAACCCAGGACATCTGGACACCTTATCAGAGGTTTATCAAGATTACTGGTATGATCCATACAAAAGCTTAATGGGAATCAGCTGTCAAACAAGTGAAGTAATTTAGTCAAAGATTACAATTTTTTTTTTTGTTAAAACTACAATGTGTTACAAACTGAGTTCTCACTGTGCAGTTTCATAACCACTGGTTTTTTGCTCATTGTTTGACTTCCTAGCCAAAAAGACTGGGTCAAATTCAGAAAGTGAGCATGGCTCTGCAGAGGTCAGTGCAAACCCCTGTGCCAACACTGCCTCTGAACTTGGCCTTCAGTTGAGAGGCTGTGCCCCTCTTTGTCACCAAGACAGCTTTAGATATTTCCCATGGCCTTTAGATATTTCCACTTTCAATTATGAGAATTCTGCCCTATCATCTTGTCTTTATGTGGTCAGCCAAAAGGGTAATAAAAGGCCATGGGGGAAAGAAAGAAAGAAATGGCTTTGTAAAAAAAGGTGAAACTGTGTGATTCCGCATTTTCCACAGGAGAGTTTGGAAGGAGCTTATGCTTCCTCAGAATGCACAAGCTGAGGATTATGACCATTGTTGAGTCAGTATCTTTTATTGAAGTGAAGGAACAAAAGGCATCATCATATAGGAAAGATGGCCTTGGGTCTTGCACTCTAGGAAGCCAAGGGTGCTTTAATTCCACATATCCACATCCAGGGGAGAGCTGAAATAAAAATATATATTTTTTATAATATGCTTTTAAACCTGTTTTGTTTTTCTCTAAATCTTATTGGAGCCATAACCAAGAAAAGCAAAAAAATCAGTGAAATGTGAAGAAATGGAGATGATGTCTAACATTAGAACGGTAAACAACAGGGAACAGGATCTAACCTCCTGTTTCTGTTAACTCTGGGATGTGCTAAAGAAGGGAAAAGTCTACTGTTGGGCAAAAGAGCTAGAAGAAATTGTATCTGGAGCACAGCCTGGGTTGCTGACTTCCCTGTTTTGAGCCTTGATTTGGTTTGGATCACCGTTTTGAGGAAGCTAGCATAATAGATGTAAACTGAAGTCATTTTAAGCAGAACATTGCTGACACTTTTTTTTACATGAAAATGGAGTTTCACTATCTTAAACAAGGCTGACCGCTCTGTGTATAAAACTTCACATATAGTTCACGTTTTACAGTGATTTGATTTTATTTTCTGGTTGCCAGCTTGTCTTCGGTTACATTTTTCTAGCTGAATCATGGGCATATGGAATACCCCTCAAGATGAAAAGTGAGAATTTATTGTGCTGCTGAATGCCTGCATTATTTTGGCAGGTGAGGAAGTACCTGGTAAATGGAGAGTTGGAAAGGACAACACTAACACAAACATGAGCTCCTCAGATCCATTGGCTGTGCGTAGAGTTTCAGCTAAGACTGTTTAATCAATTGCCCCTTGAGGAAATATGATCACCTGGCAGCAGGTCAAATCCTTTGGAAAGATGGGACACTTCATCTTGCCTTTAAAATGTAATGAACAGGCATGCCAGGGGGCCCAGATGAGCTGCATTTTAGAAACTCACCCGATTCAACAATCTTCACTGGAGCAAGACTGATACTTCAAATAGGTAGCATGTAGGGATACCAATGGGCTCAGAATCACTACATGACATTAAAAACACCAATTATGTCAAAATCACAGGTCTTGACTTAGGTAGATGATCCAAATCTACAAATCTCAGGAAAGCAACATATATAAATTATATGTGTTCAGTAAATAAACCATGGAGGAACCAGTTGAAGCTGTGGCTCCTTTACACATGCTCCATACATTTTGGGGATTGGTTGGTTGTTTTGTTTTTGTTTTTTTTTTTGTATTCTGCACATAATTTATTTTGAAATTGTTCTTCCTGGGCAAAACAATAATTAACCCCAGTCTTCTGCTTGGATTCACTTTTAGTTTTTAAAGAGATGGCATGGGAACAACAAAGAAGATACTAAAGTTTTTCTATAAGGCAGAGCCACAGCGACCACCTGTAGGAGAGAAACTTGGTGAAACAATGCACCTATTACTTGATAGAGAGATGTTTGCTTTTTTGGAAGTTATGAAAAACAGCTAAATGGTTTCCCTAGGAATATCACCTGGCTAGAAGGTTTTCACACTGGTGCAAATATTCTTATTTAATTATCATATCCTTATTGATCTTAGATCGGATGCTAATTAAATTTCAAAAGCAATATTAGAAAAGGAAAATAAATTCCCCAAATATACAATACTTTTATAACTTTCTTTGTAAAGCTGCTGAGTGATAACAGTAAATTGATGGTATTTTTGCGTATGTGC
This sequence comes from Vireo altiloquus, assembly GCA_013396875.1. Lineage (NCBI taxonomy): Eukaryota > Metazoa > Chordata > Aves > Passeriformes > Vireonidae > Vireo > Vireo altiloquus. The sequence goes on along the minus strand of VZRF01010392.1, from coordinate 1,141,947 downwards.
TTCTTTGTGAGAAAATCAACAGCACAGTGGTTGTTAAAAATACATCTATACTATAACAGTTGCCTGCAGGGCCTTATAATCTACCAAAATCTCCAGTGCCTTGTAACCACTAGACTGCCTGCAGTTGATAGGCAACCTTCACCAGTTGTTTCCTGGCTGAATAAATTCTGCAACCAGCTTAAAGGTGAATGTTCACGTAAAGGGAGCTTCTTTCTTTAATGTAAAGAACACTTCAGTACAAGGAACTGACCAGTATTGTTCAGATGGATACAGTTCTTGCAAACAGCTGAGTTATTCACTGATTCATGCATAGACACCTTACTTTGTAAATCATGTTTTGATGCGGCTGCTTTGGGCAGAAAATTTAATATTTGTGTGTGATGTTCAGAAAGCTACGTCAAAATTCTTGTCTTCAGGAAGAAAATAAAGCATGTTCCTATCAATGGATGTCTCCTGAAATGGGCCTCTGAAATGCCATTAATTCAATGTGTGGGAAGTCCAGGTTTAGAGCTTTTCATCCAGTTCTGGCATTCAGTAAACAGTGTTTGATGCTAGTCCATGCAAGCTGCCCTCAGCATGGACATAAAACAAGCACAAGCTGCAGTCCTTGAAAGGCTGTCTGAAAGAGGTAAACTTCCTTTCTGTGATTTTCCTTTTCTTCTTTTCTTCTTTTTTTTTTTTTTTTTTTAATTACCCTGCAGGGCTCTTACTGTTGTTTAGAGCTCTGATTTGAGGATAAATTAGAAGGACTGTCATTGCAGGGTGTGCAGCAGTGCGCATTTGCTGCTTGAGGAATGAGAACTACGGTCAGCTGATGTTTCACTGACATTTCTTCTGCAACTATGGATGCCCTCAGTATTACATGACAACTGGAGCAATAAATAGTGATCTTTCTGCAATGCCAGTCTCATCTCCTGGAAATGTCTTGCTTCTCTCTGGCTTTCATATGGGTTTCATTGTATGTTATCAAGGACATATGTGGCAGTCATTCTTTTCTCATGTTGCCTTATCTGTTCAGATGCTGTACATGTGTGTGGGTTTGCATAAACCCAGTCTGCATCACCAAAGGGTCTAAATGCCTTTCTTCAGTCTTCCCCAGATACTGATCCCATCATTTTGTAATTCAAATTATTGCTAGAAGAGTGTTATGAATCATGGAAAAGCCAGAAGAATGAGAAGGCTTGGAGGCAGTTCTGTATGTATGCAGTTTTATAATAAAACTGTTTCAAAACTACTTTAAAAACAGAAAATAATTCAATATTATAGGGCAGCAGATGCTCGTGGAACACAGATTAAATTTCTGCTGTCAAGATTGCCTGCCTTGCTTGTAATAACCTGTGTAGTAATCACCATGCATGATGATGTGTGCACACACTCAAGTGACTCAAGTAAATATGTAGGTAACTTGCTGTCTTCTCATAGGTTTTGGGCATTGCTGACCAGAGGAAACATGGATTTAATACAGGCTGCTGTGACCTACCTGTATAGTTCTGGAATATCTGCTCTTGCCTCCTCTAGTTCAATGACTTCTCTCAGAAGCCTCAAGGCAATGGAATGCTTCCTTACTCCTTTTAAATTAGCCTTAAGGCAGGAGCACCAGAACCCACTGCTGCTAACAAGTTCACATCTACCTACCAGTGTGTCAGATACTCCCCTTTCGAGCCAATGTCTGTCTAAGACTGTTGATCCTGAGTGTGTGATCATAAGAATAGCTCTCTAGAAAAGAGGAAGAAAACTCAGGTGTTTTCAAGTCATGGTGTTGACTTTTCTGGGTGTCTCTTTAAGGTTGCCCCAGGCGAAACACTCAGGAAGGCTCCACGCTTTCTGGAAACTGTCCTTCCAGCAGAGCTGAGTGTGAGAACTCAATAAGGAAGGTGTCCAAATCACCAGCCAGCTGAGAAGCCTGGGTTAAGAAGGACCTCCTGAGAAGTCATCTTTGATGTACTCAATGCAGGCAATTTTGTCATGAAATTCTTTCCATAAGCTGATCAATCTTTATATTTCAACTACTACTGCTGATTTACCAGAGTTTTTCTGCCCTTTCTGCTAGAAAATATGTCATAACTTCCAGTGGGAATGCATTCAGGGCCAATTTATTGCTATTTGTTCTTCTTACAACATCTTTAACTTAAATAGCTTGTTGGCTGTCCTGGTGTCTATTACCTTGATGTATTTATAAAAAGTGAACACATTTTAACCTTCTTTTTTTTTTTTCTAAACTAGACAAGACAGGCTCTTTTTGTCTCTTCCAGAAAGATACATTTTTCTTACCCTGAGCCTAAAGTCTTCCACAGCTGTCCCAGTCTGAATAAATTCATTCTTAAATGTGGGCAATCTGAGCTGGATAGTCTTGCCAAAAATCTTTCACAATGGCATTTTGAAAATCCAGGCTGAGCATGGGGTTTTCTCAGTTATGTATTTTGCTTTCTGTGCAGCAGGAAGTAAGTTTTGGATGCACAACCTATGTTTATGTGAAAAGCTTCTGGAATATTAAATGGGATGCTTCTTTTTTTTTGCTGACATTTTTGAAAGAAGCCATAGGAACTGTATTTCCTGATGTCTCCTGCTTTCCATGGGAGTTTGACTCCCTTTGATAATTCCAATGTTAATTACAAATAGGGCATATGATAAACATTTAGGCAACAGTCCTGGAATTTAAATAAAGAGGAAACAGTGAGTTTTGGTGCAGAGATGTCTTATTTCTCTTTGTATCAGTAGTAACCTGACTTTGTCTCCAAAGAGGCATGAACCAAGAGTCCCCTTCTCTTCAGACAGCACTGGTACAAAGCAGCCATACCAAGCTCTGCATTGCTGCAGCTGAAGAGCCACCTAAGGCAGCCCCAGTGCCTCTGCAGCACTCTCCAGCTCACCACCAGCTGTGGCTCAGGTCAGGCATGGCCTCACAAAAGGCGCAGTGGTTCTTGGCTCTCCCACCACAGCTGCACACCCCTGCTGCCAGATATCCTTCTGCATCCTTAGAGAGCAGTTATCCTGCTCCTGTCCTGGACCCAGAACTCACTCACTGTCCCTGAGGACTGACCATCAAGCTAGGACAGTAGACTTTCCTTCATGCATTTGCTGCACCTGCAGAAAGTCTTTTCCTGGGTAGCTGTCACAGAGCTGCTACCCTGCCACACACCTCAACTGCCACACATCTTGCTTCTTGCCCTGCTTTGCAGAGCTGTGATTGTTTCCAGAGCTCTTCCCATGGTCTGCAAGCAAGGCAATGATTCATCTGTGAGGAGCTGCTGGTGTGACCATCTGCAGACAAGAGTCCCCAAGCAAAGCATCCACACCCCAAAGAGGCTCACTGCTCTGTGCTTCTGGGAGTGCTTAGTCTAGATCCCCCAAAACTCTTGGGAAAAGCCTTACTAATGCTGCTTCATCTTCCTCCTCCTTTTCTTTGTGTCCACCACGGGCCTCCTTTTGCCTCGGCTGCCACTTAAATCCCTGCTTTTACCTCTTTATGCTCCTGTCACCGGCTCCAGTGATGCTAATATGAAAAAAAAAAAAAAAAAGACCAAACAACAAACTAGTAAGTCAGGGAGACCTTCTTTGCTTTAGGTTCTCCACGAGTTGTCCAGATGGGGCAGTACAGAGCCTTTTGCCTCTATTTCCCTGCTGCTGGTACTGGGAAGCCTCCCCACTGAGATATGTCTGTCCTGCTGGGGATTGATGCTTTCTACTGGAAGTCAGGAAACTTCTGAGGACGTTGAGGCCTGTCTGTAATATTTGTATTATGCTCCCACTCCTTGACTGTGTGAACTGAGAAGCTGCTGAGGTACCTGTGGGTTTGCAGCACGCACAGTGTGAGAGTTGGAGTGTACATCTGCAGTGCAGCAGAAATCACAACCAAAAGGAGAGCTCCCAGGAGGGGAAAAGAGATGGAGAGTTGGAGGAGGAACCTGCTTTTTCACCACTATATAAGTCATCATCATTTCTCTCTTCTTCTAGATAAGCTGGTTGTCTGTCACGCTCTTGCCCTCTCCTCCCATTTACAAACATTTTTTGGTACACTCACCTCATTCCCTGCTTACATTCCCTGTGACTCTCTCCCAGTGACAATTCTGTTCCAAATGTTACACCAGGAAATTCTAATGGCAAACTGAACTCGCTCATGAGTGTTTGGAGGAGAAGAAACATATGTGAAACAGAATGAAATAAGGGGTGGGGGAAGTATGTGAGGAAAAGAAAAAAAAAGAATAAACGTGTCTATTTTTACAGTACTTTTTCATCAAATATTCCTGCCACTGTTGTTCCAGAAAGGCCTCCCAGCCTAGAAATAGTAGTTGTTGGTCATGTTTAGCGTCCTGCATTTGTGACTGAAAGGAGCTGTGACTCATAAATGTGTATAGCTCCCTGGCTATAAGCCACTCTAACTTAAAATGGCTGAGGTTTACTGTGAGAAAGCACATCTGACTTGTATTTTCTTAAGACTGAAAAAGTATGGTCAAATAACAGTAGAAGGGAAAAATCCTGACCATAAAGAATTTTACATTCTTTGGAATGATATCATAGTAGAATATACACTGTAGACCAATTACGGTTTCATCTTTAATTTTACTCTAAAGTGGGTTGCATTTTTTCAAATGTCATTCCCTTTTATAATTTTTTTCTTTTCTCAAAGGAATGGCGGCATTCCAATCGCTTACTTAACATCATCTATATTAATTTGTGTTCTTCAAACAGCTGGATAATCTGTGGTAATTAGAATGATCTCCGCTGGCTGGGTTTTATCATCTTGTCAGAGGGAATTAGCCGGGCAGGCTTCTCTCCTCCCCGAGCCGGCAGTGGAGGGTGCTGTTGTATCGGAGGTGCTCGCAGGACAGGACCTGCTCACTTCTCCGCTTTCGCAGTTCCTTAACAGAGCTCGCAGTCACAGACTTCCAGTCTTTCCTGGGGTGGCAGGGCGTCCCAGAGAGGGAGCAGGACCCACACACAGAGCTCAGGACAAGGAGACGTTGGCTCAGTTGGGCACTGAACAAAGAATGATATGTAATAACACAGGTTTGGGTTTTGACTCCGCGGCTGTGTGTTCCCTAAGAGTTTTACTGCCTCTTGTCCACGGATCTTGTACTAAATTCCTCGAGGAGACAAGGGGGAGGAGAGAGAAAAGGATCAGGGAAAACTGGGTTTTTTGGCCAGAGGAGTTCAGACTCTGCCCTTTAAGCACTTGCTTCTTTTCCAAAGTATGTTCTGAATTAGGCAGAGCACGGTATGTCTTCTTCAAAGTACTGGCCAGAAGTCATGAAGCCATGATAAATCCATGGATGGCAAGCCTTCCTGTCAAATTTGAGAGACTGTATTAGGACACCCAAAGACAGCAGTAGTGCTCTTCAACTGACTTTGCACTAGCCAAACACGATCTAAGAGCAGGAGTGCAGCAAGTCAGTCAGCCTGCCCGCTCTCAGTCCTTGAACAGGATGCAGGATACAGCTATTGAATTTCCAATGCTGTATTTCACTGTCTTCAGGACACTGTGACTTTATTAGTGAATATATCACTGGCTGTATGGCATGTGGTCAAAGAATGTGTCATCTCAAAATCCAAGTAAATAGCATAGAATTACCAAACACGCATCAAAGAAGCCCTCTGTGATTTGCAAGTATGACTTGATGCTACTTCTGTTCTGGCAATTGATTTCTCTTTATATTATTTTTCCTGTAAAAATTTCAAGTAGAAATTTTATTTGAGCTTCCTAGCTCAAATAAAACTATCTGGTTTATGGATGAGTAACTGGAGAAGTTAAAGAAGTTAAATGATTTTCCCAGGATCACAAAACTGAGAATGAAAAAACCCTGACAATTAAATTCAGCAACTAAACTTCAGTATCAGCTGAAAGGGGCAGAGGCTGCAGCCCATGACCCTTTTCTTTCCACCCTCAGCTTTTCCCCACACTCATGACCATGGAGAAATTTTAGTTTTGCATCCCAAACTGAATGCACTATGCAGGAGCTCTGAAGGGTGCAAGCTGCTCTGTGTGATGCACAGGTCTTCCAGCTCCCCTAACTGGCCAATACCCTGACCATAATGCTTCCCCGCTGCTTTAAGATGAAAAGCAGTATATGCATCAATGATAGAAAATATTTTACAATGTTATTTTTGTCCCTCAGGATGTAAAGCAGCTCACCGAGGAAGTCACATGTGCTCTATAATTTCTTCTGCTCCAGCCCTGAGAAGAAATTTCTCCCCAAAAACTAGTAAAAGTGTAACTGCAATAACCCCCCAGCCAATACAATTCTGAATGAATCAAGAGCTTTTCCAGAAACTGTCCCCTTTCTGAATAACCAGGATCAGAACACAGTTGAGTGCAAATAAGTATGAAAAAATTACTTTGTGCCACTCACGTAGTCCTGTGGACATGTTCCTTTCTGGCTAGTTTGCTGAGGACTGATTTGCTAACAGGAAATGTTTCTACCTGTCTTGTGTTCTGCTTACCTGGTTTTAATCTTCGTATTTTGAATTAGTAAAGGAGAATATGTTTATGCCTGAATCAATAGATGGAAATAGAGATAGATCCTTTACTTGAGTACACAATGTTTATTTTATCCCAAAAGTTTGTTTTCCTTTTTTCCCCTCCCACTGCAGTGTCACTGCTGCTGTATTTTATTAGACCTCTGGTTTTCATTATGCAAAAAGTCAAAACTGGAACGTTGTAAATCTCCCCTCTCGTCCCGCTCGCTGCTCTGGAGCCCATCCGCCACCCGATGCCTGACGGCTTCTCCGACCAAAGCGCGCTGCTTCCAGGGGCTTTGGGGAATAGGAGGTGAGAACAGGGAAAGCGGGGCAGGGGGGGACACCTCGCTCACCCAAGGCTTGTTAACCTGAGCACACACTCTCTTTCTCAAATTTGTTTTCTCAGCTGGTGGCACAGTCGGTGCCCCAGAGCCACCAGTCCAGCAGAGAGCAGTTTCACTCGAGATCTGAAGGCAGATTTTAAAGAAGTGGTTGGGGCAGGAGGGGAGGGGAGCTTAATAGCAGCTTAGAGCCTGACTCCCTATGTTTTTTTAGTATATTGAAATATGAACTGTGTAAACACTCTGCATTCCACCTGCTCCAAAATCTGCCACAAAAGTCCTTTGCTCTTTTTTACATCCTCCCATTTCCTTGCCGTCTTCCCCACAAGGTCTCCCACACCACCTTGCTGTTCTGCCCCCTACAAACACATACCTTCTTTTTCTGCCCTCTTTTTTCCTTTTTTTTTCCTTACTGGAGATATGCATTTCCAAATTCGCTTTGCACCTAACACATGGTGCCTTTTCAGCCTCCTCTTTCAGAGAGCTGTTGACTCTCTTTGGTTTCAAAATATCAGTGGTGATGCTTGTCAGGTTATTATTGTTCTTTTCATATTATTTACTGTTATTGCACATAAATATGGCAGTAATCACCCGAGAGACTGAATATTTTCCACATCAAAACTCAGAACACACATGCTCTGCGTTTTACCTGTCTTCCCCTGAACGGGGAGCAGTTTCCATCCAGATGGCAAACCATCAAGGGTTTTACACTTTTACACTCAGTAAAAATGTTGAACAAAGAAGTACATTTTCCATCATGTTCTGAAAGAGAGCAGGCTGCTCTGACTTCACTGTGAGAGCAGATTTCCCCTTGGCACAATCATCTGCCAGCATCCAGGAGCAGGATAGAGAGAAGGACCATGTTTTTGTTGCATGGCAGCATTCCCAAAAGGCACCCGAAGAGAGAATCACGCCATGTGGGCAATTTAGAATTATCTGAGCAGCCTCTGGTAACCACTCCTCATGTCAGAGGTGATCATATCATCCTTCATGGTGCATAGGATTTGGTGGTGTTCTTGGAAGTGAACAGGTAGTACTTGTTCAAAAACATTGTATTTTTGATCCAGGAGATTCAAAACAGCCTGCTTTTGACTGAAGCAGCCAGTAAGTTTTGCCACGATTGCATCAGACTGCAAAGGCTGACCTGAAAATGAGTGGAGAACTGTGATTTAGGTCTAAGACAAAACTGGTTTTATTTGACTGTGTAGGGAAGTCACTGCCTCAGCTACCCAGGAATGGTGAGAGTGAGATTTAAGTGGCTTTTCTACTGCTGCACAGCATTCAAAGCACCAACAAAAGTGGTCAGCTGGGTCTCCTCACCTTCATTTACATTTGATGAAAAAATTAGGGTGCTCTTCTGTCTTCTCCCAATGAGGGTGCTCTTTTACCACCCTTTGCCCTCAAAACACTTCACGCTACACAGTGTAGAACCCAGTGCTTGCATCTCAGCTCTGATTCCTTTTCGATTGTGGCTTCTGAGGGAAATGATTCTGACTAGTTTGAAACGTGGTGAGGACAGTGTAGCAGTGAGTCTGGGATGGGTTTGGCAGCCCCCTAACTGGCAATGGGCTCTAGGTTTCACTTCAGGGCAGCTAGTGGGAGCCCTACTGCTTCTTAGATTTTTCAGGATACATAATTGTGCTTGCCATTCACTGGACTTGTTTGTGCCATCAGCATCTCGATGGAGATTGGGGATTTTTCCTTTTGTTCTTCCCTGCCTTGAGCTTTGCTTCTGCCCAAACCAGGAATCATGCAAACTCATGTCACAGTCCTTTTCAAGCACTTGGCACAAGAAACACCCTTCCCCTCTGCCTCTCCCAGCCAAGTGATCTGTGCAGCAGAGCCGGGAGCAGGGAAGGGACGGGACGGGATGGGACGGGAAGGAACAGGAAGGGAGGAGGAAGAGGAAGCCGTACACCCCACCCTTCCAACCAGAAGCAGGAGCCTGAAGCGGTCACTCCAGTGGAAGAAGGTCAGATTTAAAAGAAGGGGAAGAAAAAAGAAGACAAAAGGTGTTCCCTCCTGCTGCTGGGATCATTGAGGCCGGGTGTTACCACACACAGAGAGCAGTGACCCTGGCCAGAAACACGGATGATGGCAATGAAAAGCCCATATTGCTGTGAGAGAAGCTGCAGTTCCTGACAGGCTCCAGGCTTGCTCTGGGAAGGTTGTCTGACATCTTCCCCACTTAGTTCTCTGAAAACCATCCCCCCTGCTCTCAAAACTCCTCTCATCAGAAAGTAAATCTAGAACTGAGTATTTCAGTTAGGACAAAGGTAATACAGTTAAGACAAAAATTGTCCTGCCTCCAACTATTTTTTGGAAAGTCAGTGCGAAGGACGTGAGCAACAAAAATATGTATATTTGTTCACTGAGAAGAGGAAGAGTCACTAAATTGGAACATCTAGTATGCTTTTGGAAGAATTACATTACACCAGAAGGGGCCAGAAATAAGATATCACTTGTTAATTTTAATCTGTTGAAAATACATTGGGCAATTGAACTATTATTTGTACTCTCTCTGCAATCTCTCTTTAGGACGAGGAAACCATGTCCTACTGCAATTAGGTGTGGTGTGTTCTCGGAGAACATAAAGCTTTCAGCGACTTCGTGTGAGGCTGATTTGGACTTTAGGTAACAGCACATATTGAATCAGCTGGGGAAAGAAAGTCTCCAAGCAAAGGTCTACCAGTCTTAAATTATCTGGAATTTCAAATGATCAGTGGATGTATTTATCATATTATCCTTGTATTTATGAATTTGTGTGTGGGAGGCCAGGGGGTGTCCAAATCTGCAAATTGTCAATTCACGTTCAATTCTTCAAACTCAGCCAAGCCAGTCTCGCCTTTTCTTTTAAACCAGACGTAACCAGAAAATAATTGAGTAGTTGAAATGAAAGATTTTTCCTTGGGTAGTACTATATTGCACTGACTACTCATAGTTTAAGAACAAGTTAACTGCCTTGTTCTCCATCATTACAGAAAACTAAAGAGAGGAAGTAATTGACCTGAGAAAATTATTCTTCTATTTTAATCTTATTAATCTTTTCTCCTCTGTTCCAGTTAAAACAAAAGAAAGAACTTTGGAGACAGATTGACTCTGTAATAGAAAAAGCATAGTTTAGAGAAACTTTCAGTCTAAGACTATGCTTTGCCTGTCCTGTAGCTCTAAAATGAAAGCAGGTTTCCTAGCTTTCAGCAGAATGATGTTGTACTCTGAAGATGAAAAAGTGCTTCTGAAATGAAAAATGAAGTTTCATTCAGGATACTTTTTAAAACACCTTGTCTGACAGCAGAGATGGTAGCTAACAGCAGAAATTGTATTATAGTCATCTGATGTTACTAATTCAGGAAAAAAATATTCTGACAGGATTGAGTTTACCTGGAAGGATGAAAAAGGACAAATAGCCTGAAAGGTAAGCAGCAACACAGCTGTACATTTTGCTGTGCACACAGTAGAAACAATCCATGGCTAATATTTCTCATCTTTCTGGGAGTTCAAGTTCTAAATTTAGGGCCCTAAATAAGGGATCTGACGTATGAGGAGCCTTATACTACCAGCCACAGTCAATGGGACATGCTAATGCCTCATGCCTTTCCAAATCAGGGCATTTAAGGTACACTGTGGACATCCAGCCTTTACTTCTTGGTTTCAGTTTCCCCTCAGGGGAAGTGGGGCTGATGGGGGACACTTCCTTGCACAGAGTCCATCAAGAAGTGAGCTCTATCCACCAAATCTGTGTCCCAGTCCTTCACTGGGTTCTTCTCATGGAGTGTCCCCATGCCTCTGCCAAGAATGATGTGCATCTATGAGGACTGGCTGAGTCCTCTGCCAGAAGCAGGCATGGACATCTGCCCCAGGGAAACACACTTTTAGGCACTTACATGAAAACTATAATTGCTTTGCTTTTAGGGAAAAGCCTGACTAACTGCAGTTGAAATATTACTTCTGTCTAGTGAGACGCCACTTTCCTGGGTGACACATCTCCAGACATGAATTTCCTGAGAAGTCAGTGACAGATTTTGGAGCAGGATCTTGGAGCAGGCAGCATTTGTGACTGTGTAGAAAAATCAATAAAAGCAGCTGAACTTGGGTTATAGGTAAATGCACGCAGATAATGCAGCAAACCTGGGGATGTTATCACCCCCTTGCCTCTGGCCAAGGCTCATAAGCACTGGAGAGAGAACACAATGGAGGAAAACATGGGGACAGGATGAAAGTCCACATCCATGGATCCACCATGGATCCTACCCACTATCAGGTTATGGCAGCTGTTCCTTCATAGTGTGCTATGAAGGGAAACAAAGCATTCTCTTTAAAATGGGATGGCAATCTCTGCCTGTGCACTGCGGAAATGAGACAAGGGAGACACACAATGCACCAGCCTGTGCAGGAGCAGGGCTCTTCAAGGAAGGACTGTGTCCCATCCTGTGGCTCTTATGCACTGTATCATCTCTGCTACTTTAATTCACAAAGCACCAGCAAGGGGAGGCAGAAACAGAGACACCCTCACCAGTAACAGCTTCTCCCTGGAATAGCTTCCCCATAGCAGGCAGGTGAAGATGTAAACCTCCAAACACCCTTCATATTTAAAATGCTAATAGTGATGCAAGCATTTTTCCTCCAGGTCTAATCTGGGCAGGTTCTGTCCATCACAACATCCTTCTGTGGCAAACACTTCCTAGACACCTTGGTCTGGAGGGATTTGTTTCCAACAAAATATTTACCTCAGGTCCTTAGTCTTCCTTTACAAGAGTTCTGCAAATGACCAGCCTGCCATGATTTACCCTGCCTCCCATAGTAGCACCTCAAAACACTCGCCTGAGAGAAAAGATTTGGAGCTTTCTTCATGAGAAAAAGCATTTTTTTTAATGAAACATATGAATAAAGTGCAGAGAAATGAATTCACACCTTTGCATTGCACGGCTTTTCCTGGTGCTTTGTTCTGCACTCCAAGTCAGATGCTTTGTGGGATGATTCCACACTACCACTTTGTGCTGGAAACTTCAGCATGCCACCACTTCCCTCTATTGAGCTCATAACCAGAGGAAGCCCCGGCCCCTGTGGGACAAGCAGTTTTGGAAGGAGTCAGCAGCAGCATCTCCTCTCCACCTCAGAGCTGAGATTTCAGCAGGAACCAGAAGTCTCTGCCTCTGCTGGGAGTGAGGTAACTTCAACTGTCTGTGAAGAACAGAGCCACCTGAGGCACTTAGAACGGTATCCCCGTTATTTTATTGATGTGTACAAAGATGAAGGTTTTGTAATCATGGCATTTGCCAGTTTTTACCAATCGTCAGCATGTTTTGAATCCACTGCACATTTCCTAGACTGAGTAGAAGAGGGGTAGGAAGCTCACAAACCTCAAGAAAACTGGCAGCTGGATGGAGAAGAGTTCTTTTTCTACTCCCACCCCTCAAAACACTGTGGGGAAAACGTTTTCTGTTCACCCTTTGTGCATTTTCTTTCGTTGCAGAGAGCTGGTCAGTCAGCCCATGCATTAACATGAACTAGCCACAGTAAATGCTATTTATCTCTGATAGGGCTGCCATAGGAAGTTGAGTACATTTTTGGGGTGATAGGCCAAGGAACAAAGACAATTCTATAGGAGAAAAAGCTTCACTAGTTCTGCCACTCATGAAACAACTTGGTATTTTCTTAATTTTGAGCATCATGAAATGATGAAAATGCTTCTCTTCCCTTTTTAGCTGAGCCTCATGGAAAAGAAAAATTATTCAAAAAATGGGAATGGAAGCCTGGTATGTTTTTGAACACTGTCAGGCAGGTGAGATAATCAAGAGCTGTGAGAATGTATTGTCTAGGGGAAACAGAAAAACTTTGATAGAGACATTGTGATTCCAAAAAAAAGGAAAATTATTTCCCCTTAGGTTTCTGTGATTTTCTTCCCTCATCTCTACTGTTTTCACTTATTTGCTCTAAAGGACTGGCTGTTTTTCAGTCACTGGAAATGGTTTAAGCAGTTCAAAGAGAAGGGGAGATACTAGGGGCTTGGGGATAAGACTCTTACAAGTAACTTTCAAGGAAAATATTACAGCTTTAACAGCTACAAAGGGCAGACTTCCACTGTGTCTAGGAGAGCGCCCTGGGATGTTGCCAGGAGCAATCTGCTGATAATGGCTGCAAATATATCTGTTAATGAAATGTTAAGGTCCTTGACAGAGTTTTTGTGTTTTCAGAGTGACAGTTTTCCCTTAAAATTAAGGTCAGAAGATTTTGAGGTGGGGCAAAATTGGAACCATTTATTGACTGGATCTGGCAACTGTTTGAAAAAAAGCATGGGGCTGCTTTGTCCATGCTTACAAATTACTGCACTAAAATCCAACTAACTGTCATCTAATCCAGCTTCAACAGAACAAAATGCCTGGCCATGAGCATCTCTATACAGACTCAGGATCAAAGTTTGCAAAACCAGAGCTGCAACCCCTCATCCCCGTATCTCTCAGGAACAAAATTATGGAATAGAGTATTTTGAAATAACTAAAGTTCCTGGCAAAATCTAGTTTACACCAAAACGGACAGAAATTAGACCAAAGAAAATCTTTACTCTGCTTCTCAGGTTATGGGAATTTGCCCTCTATACCTCAGAACCTCTTTCATCCTTTGGGCCTACTGCCTTGCCTTCCAAATCATCTGAAAAGGGAAGAGAGAAGAGGAGAGGGATGTAGACTAGAGAGAATTACTAAAATAAAAAGGAAAAAAAAAGAAAAAAAAGTTTGGCAAAGCTCCTGTTGATTTCAGTGGATGTGGACTTTGTCCTCTCTTCCAGGTACTCTCTGAAGAGCACAGCAGGTCTGTGTGCAGACCTAAGGGGCTTGGGAGGTGCTATGAAGGGTACAGGAGCTAACTGTGAAAACAGCAGCTCCAGGAGTTTTCCTGACCACAGCTTTACTCATTCGCACCAAAGAGCTTCTTTGGTCCCAAACCTGCAAAAGGCTACACCCGAGGTTAACTTTAGGTGTGTGCATAGTCCCATATCCATGAAGCCACTAGGCATGTAGATATAGGTGCAGCTGGGACACAGGACAGTTTTGGTATTATGAATGGTGCTTGCTGCAAGTGTCTGCCTAACAGAAAACTATTTAGGTTCACATTTTAGAGCAAAGATTTCAAATCACAGGCAAAGATGATAGCAAAATTCATACTGCAGAGAACTAGGTGCATGAGAGGCTGATCTTCTAAACTCAGCTTTGCTTGGGTTTACATATTATGGCTTACTAAATACACATTAAATGTGACTTCATCTTGAACAGCCTCTTAGTATCATGATCTTAAATGACAGCAGCTTCTGTATCTAACGTCAAAAAGCAGCATGCTATTCTAAATGAAACTTGTTTTTTATTGATGAAGAGTTAGGCATTAAAGCTCAGATTCATGACAATGAAAACCCTCAGGCTTATCTGAAGGTCAGTATAACTAAAAAGCGAGCATAAAATTAAACAAATATTTATGTGCTTTCCTGAATCAGTGTCTGAATGAATCAGTTTTGCTGAATAAGCACAGAACAACCACAGGTCCCCAAACAAATTAATTTTAACTATTTCCAGTAAATATTTTCATCTTACCTTGTGTGTCTCTGTCAACTGTGATGGGCCGAAGTCAGATTCTTGCAGAGAGGAAAAAATGAATGCACAACACTATTGGAAATTGGTCTCTGCTGTGTTGCCTTTCCCCTAGTAAAAACAAAAATAAACAAGTATTTTGTCCTTTTTATGTACAAAACCATGAACAGCATGTTAAAATATTACATTTTACGTTTTTATACAAATTAGCAATTGAAAAGTTACACCTCAGCAGTTGTTTCTGTCACATGACTGGACTATCAATCATAATAATAATAAACCAGGAGATTTTTAAGCTAGCACACTTCTGAGTATTCAACCAAAATGGAGAAAAATGGGGAAAACACATAATATATCTTAAGAGTAGTAATGTCCTGTTATTGTTAAAAAACTGCTGGGACCTCATTAGTGACTATGAAAACATCATCTGTGAATACCGTGAGGCAATAAATCTACAGTGTCCAAGGAAGAGGGGGGAGAGAGCAAGCACAACGTGTGTATTTGCCATTTTTTCTTACCCAGCTGTGAGTTAGTAATTTCCATCTCTGCTTGCCAAACAGCTTCCAGAAACTATTACTGATTATGTGAATTCAATGGGCTGCTAATGAACGATAAGATAATGGGTCTATGCTCAAGACTGCAGGAGACAAATAGTTGTTTACATGTCAAAAATTCTTTTTCCACTTGGGTAGTTTCACACACACAGAGACACACACGTGCCTTTGAAAACCCATTTTATAGCAGTCTAGCTCCAAGCCATTGCTGATGATCCTTTCATCTCCAAATCAAATACTAGTTTTTGTAGTGTACCATTGATGATCACTGTTCCATAGCTTTTAAAAAAGCAAGCAGTGCTTTAAAAATAACGAACTATCAGGTTTTTGGAGGGCAGAATGGGCTGAATGAAGGATGAAAGGCAAATAACTTATGGATGAATTCTGAAATACATTTGTGTAAATAGCTGATATTTTGAAAGCCTTAGCATGAGACCCTCAAACAAATTTGTGATAGAACTTGCCTACCATAGCTACATCAGCAAAACTTTATAATGCTTTTCACTCCAGACAATTTTATCCTCTGTCAGCCTCCCACAGCCACAGTGCAACCAGACACAAATCCATTTCTGTCATAAATACATGCTCTTGCGTTACCGTGGAATTTGGCTCTGTATTTGCAGAGCTCACGTCACCCGTCATTGAAATGTGGCTACCTCTACTGAGGAAAAGCAGCACTGCCAGCAGGATTGTTTTTAGCAGGGGAAGCAAAGGGTAATATAGCTGGCTAAAATCGCTTGAGACCTTACGTAGGAAGAACACAAGGTAATGACCTTGGAGTCATTAACTGGAATTCCTTTAGGGCACTGGGTCTATGCACTCATACACGCCTGAGAAATGATACCAGGTCCCTAATGGCCATAAGTACAGCAGAGACTGAACAAGTGGAAACCATTTGTTCTGTTGAAAATTGCACACTGATTTTTGCACAGAACCTCAAATTTCTCTACTGTGAGCTTTCACTTTAGGTCCATTTTTTGCATTTGTTTCCAGTGCAGTGGACTCTTGGTAGGCGATAGTCTGCAACGGGATGCCTTGTTTGTACATTGTACCTTCAAAAGCTCTGAGAAAGCAAACAGAAAGAGACTTACCTACCAAGATACTGGATATCTTGTCTCTGTATGTGAAAATGAAGTATTGGGAAGTAAATTTCACAAAAAAATATAACATTCCCAACACCAGCCTCAGGAATCGGCAAAGGAGGCAGCAAAAGGGGCTGGCAGTGCCCTGCCAGGTCAGTAAAACATCTGTTTCCAGTGGTTTGCTCATGACAGGGCTTTGGACAGCAAGGCTTCTGTATGTGGGACAGGCTGGGTTTATGTGGTGCTGGGTAACTCCAATCGACCCCTGGTGGCAGGAATAAAGGCAAGCCCATTCCCACACAACTGTCTCCCAGAACTCCCCTGCTCAGCTCTACTTTTCTCATTTTCCAGTGGAAAGAGCAGCCTGGTCTCACATGAGTCCTAAGATCTTGAACAGTTGAGTTTTGCTGAGTTTCAGAAAAGCCTTGTGCCAGGTCTCTGCAATCCCAGAATGCAAACTCAGAGATGGCTTGAAATACACAAATGGTTAGTTGATGGATTCAAAAAGCCCTTGCTTATTTGATGTACTACATGAAATACTCTGGAACTCACTCATTATGAAACACAGTCTCCAGAGCCTGAGAGCTTGTTAGACAAACATGAGTAGCTTTCTGAAACTGATTTTATTAGGTTAAGATTAGACAAATTAAAAACAAAAGAAACAAACAACAACTCCCCCCCGCCCCAAACAAAGCCCTAAAACCAGAACAAGATCAGTGTTCCACTCACTGTATCTCTGATGAGTCACTCTTTTGGGGAAAGCATGGACCTTACACTCACAAGCACTCCTTCTGTTTAATCCTTGCATTAATAAAAAGGCCTCCTATGTTCTTGCCATTGTCACAATCCAAATTAGAGTTCAGAGTTCATGCACACTTGGTCTCTTTTCCATGCTGTCTCTGCTTGTGACATTCATAAATACAGAGCAAGCCTTAGAGGCCTTATCACACAGTGAACAAGAAGACTTGTCTACTCAGTCTTACAGTACTTCTTGGACTCTAAGGATTAGTTAAGGTCTCTGCCTCTGGCTACAAATCCTGTGGTTTTAAGAAGTTATTTTAGACTTGCAAGTGTACTATAGCAAACTAAATATATATAGCAAACTATACTACAGCAAACACAATATGTCCCTAGAGAGGAAAACTGAAATTCTGCAGTTATTTCCAGAGATCTTGAGCAATAAGCAATGTTGGTAGAATGTGTGAAACTTCTGGAATCTGGAAATCAAACAGAGTTGAAAATCAAATGTTTGCGCTGTTGAGTTGAGTCTTGTTTATCTGTTTTATTGCCACTTCTCTAAAAGCTATTTGTTGCACTTTCATCATTTGGATCACACCCTTTTGCATGGTCTCACCTCTTGGCAGCGGGAACGGGAGCTTTTGAGGACCATGGAAGCATAAAAGAGGGAAGCATAAAAGAGGAAAGCATTTTCCGCAGAAGCTGTCAGCAGTGTTGGTTCTTGCTTCAAAAAGAGTCAACAGCAGCAGAAGTCAATCTAAACATCAGAACATCTGATCCTGTCCATTCAAAGGTCATCTCCAGTATCACATTTTGTTAGTCAAAAGTCAAAGTGGGCCAGTCATGATTTACAGTAATTTGAAATAAAATATCAGTGCTTGTCTTGGAGGGAATTCTAGGCTTTGCCATGGATCTGTGTGTTAATGTGGTCTGTATTAATTTATGTTTTGTAAATGTAGAAAAGCTAACAGGAAACCAATGGGTCCCTGCTGAGCTGTACCTCTTGGAAGAAAAATCACAAAGACAGTAGGGAAAAGAGTACTTCCTTCTCCTGGGCAGGGTGTAGGCAACCACAAATGATCAATTCAGGGATTTACATGCATGTAAATTCAGTGATTTGCATAGTACACAAGCAAAGGACTTTCATAGACATGCTATTAATCTGGAATCACTGGGTGACACATTCCTGGGGGCAGTCTTACCAGCACAACAGGAATGAAACTTTGTGACAGAACTTTCTGTGCCCTGCACGATGTGTGACTGTGTGGAGAGCGCTTGCAACATGACTTTTCAAAAGTTTTGTCAGAGAAATATCTTGTATTCTTACTCTTTCCAAGAGCTTGCTGTACTTTAGATTAGAAGTGATATTTTCATTGACATCTTTGTCTACCCAATATGAAAGAAATGGTAAATGGGAAGAAAATTAATTCTAGTTCTGAGTCGATGTGTGTATATATATATATCAACATTTAACTTCTGATTGCCTAAATCTATATTAAGTTTGGACTATCCAGTATAGTATTTGATGTGAAAGAAGAATTTCTATAAAATTCAGAAGGACACTCCCTTCCCCCATCCCAAATTAGTGTTTCTGCTACTCCTCCTTCTTACCAACAGTATCTATGGAGCATTACATTACCACATGAGCTGCTTGGCCTGTCTGGATAGCAGAGTACTTCGTGCAGGAGTTTCAGTTCCATTGGGGGAAATTCAAACATTCAACTCCAAATAAAAGTCACAGGAATGTGCACGCACATCACTTAAGAAGCTAAAAAAAAAAAATCACAGTTTCCCTATGCGATGTTCTGCAGCAGAAGCATTAGATGAATGTAAGCCAGTACTGGACCTGGATTCAAATTTTCCCCTCCCCTGGCCTCACTAACTTAATTTACTAGATTGAAATTTTCTAATTGTACCTTCTAATTTCTCCTAATTCTTTTTCTTTTCCTTTTGCTCTCTTGAGGGTTTATTCTCTTCCCAATACTATGCTACTTTCTGTGCTTTAACAGTTGCCTTTTTTGATTCTATCCGCTTCTTTTTGAGGAAGGGTGACCTGAATGCTTCATACATTCATCTCAACTGCACTGTGTCAGCTAAGTAACTAATTAAAATGAATTTAGTAATTGATAGAAACAATTATCTCTGTTTCAGATGAAATGTATCTTAAATGTTGAAAAAATTTGCCAGGAATCTGTTCAGAAAATCCAGAGCCCTGAGAGTGGAGCTAGAAAAATCTGTCAAATAATGGGGTATATTAATTGGACCCTCATGCCAGTTAAGTCATCCATCATTTATGGCTCTTGGAGTCCAGGAGCACTCCTGATGGCTGCCAGGGCTTTCAGTCCACTCCCTGCTCACACATGGGTGCACGCATTCTGCCAGACCTCTGACTGCCATTTTGGCCCCAGGTTCAAAGGCCTTCAGATGCATCTGGCAGGTTATTCTTGGTTTATACCTTTGACAAAGCTAATGGCGAGAGCAGATTTTGGCCTCACGTTTTGCAAGTCAGATTGGTTTTTGCTGAAGTTCATGCTAAAGGAGCAGAAGGAAGACCAGGGTGCATCTTGAGGGCCACTGAGGGACGCCCAGATGAGTTCCATGAGTCCTGCTCATTGCCAGATGTGACAAGATTGATTCACAAAAAATGCTAATTTCTGTGAAGATTACTGCAATGGAAATCAAAGAGGTGACTCTTGGGAAATATGTGGTTTCTGTAGAGACGGCTGATAATTGTTTTCAGATCTCATGGAAGAGCAACGTGAGCTGCATTCATAGCAATGTGCCCTGAGCTGAAAGACTTTTGACTGTCATGATCTTATTCCATACTTCTGTTGTGTCTCTGGAGGTGAGGAAGTGTTTATCAGTGACTGAGATTTCATCTTTTATTCTGCTCTGCCTGGGCAGCTCCTGAGCTTGTGTGGAGCATCATGTAGACTTCTCCTCTCCTCCATCTAGATGAGAGGAGCCAGACAGAGGTTGGCCACTGGCTACAAAACAAAACACAATTGCAATCCTTCAGGTTTTGACCATGTTTTATGCAGTTCAAGACACGAATAGAGACATGGAGGAACTCAGAGCTCAGATATTTTTACCCATTATTAACCCCAAAGTCTTTCCTATGGGGGAGATTATTCGTGCTGAACTGTGGAACATCAAACAGCCAGAGAAAAGGCAAAGGCTCCAAATAACAGGCTTAAGCATTCACAGCAATAAAACTTGGGAAAATAAGATAAATAGTAGTCCTTTTCTATTTGCTTTCCAAGTAACGTTTGCGAACATATTTGTCAGGAGAAATTTCATAGGAGGAAGAATCTCACATGAGTTTTCTGAGCCATAATATATATACTTCAAGTGCTTTTGGAAGGCCATTTTGAAAGCTCTGTGTTTGTTAGTTTTACGAGTTAAGTGCTTAACTGAGTGCCTGAGCATTTCCATGAAAGTGAAGTCAAAGCTTTACAAACTGGTATTTCCAAGCAGCAATTATCACAAGTAAGCAAAAACATGTTTTAAAATGCAGCTGCAACATATCAAATGATATCTCAAAAATCTTTTGAACTCTAATTTTATCTATTATCCCCAACTGTTCTCTGAATTTTACTGACGCCTATGTTGTCGATAGCATCAGTCTAGAGACCTCAGAAGATTAAAATACTTACAAGATTTAATTCTTTCTTTTCATCTCCGTCATTGCACAACAGCAGAAGGTACCTGATTGTGGGCTCACTATTAATGTACTAAAGAATGATGTGAACATTTGGTATAAATTTTACAAGACTTTTCCACTTTCAGTTGCAATTCAGTTTACTCATCAAGAATGATTCACTGGTAGCAGAAGGAGGAGTCATTGGTCTAAGTGAACTGTATCAGTATCACATAATGTACATGTCATATTCTATTTTCTTCCTGTTTTCATTAAAAATACACCAGCAGGAAAAAAAAAACAGCAAAACCAACCCAGTGATTTTTCTCCCACTCATTTCCTGCACTCTATATTTCTGACTCAAAAAACCAGTGAAGCACCAATATGTAAAAGCACTAATATTAAGTTCATCTAAACATTTCCATTCTGAAGGCCCAGTTTCAGTTATTTATTATTTTCATAAACTTTAGCCTTCTTGGCTGAACTTTTTCAGAGTTGTTCTCTTTCCAAAAGAGTGACTATTTTAGGAAAGTTTGAGCATGAATCAAGCAAAACCAAAACTTAACAAAAAATACACTTTTCCCAAATCTTCCAGCTTCTTTAGAATAGGTATAATGTAGATATTTTGAGACAAAAGGCTGGTATATGGCAGATGACAGCCTGTAAAACAGACAGGTACCTCTCAAAGTCATTTTGGAAACAGATTTTGATTTATCCAAATAATTTGTACCCAAAGGGTAATTTCCACTTACATGCAGCTGTCATATGAACCTAGATATATTGTTTGGGTTATTTTCATAAATACTCAGAGGCAATTGGTATTATTGCTCCCCTTTTGCCAAATCGAGGAACTGAGATGTGGGACCAGTGACTCAATCTAGTTTTGTATGTCTTCTCTTGGTATTCCTTCTATTCATTTCTTCTTTAATTAGTAGTATTCTGTGTGTTCGAAATAACATGCATTCCTTGTGGAGACAATGCTGTGCAAAGAAAAGAGAAGAAGTGATGGTAAAACCCTGCATGTGCAGTGTGGGTGTAAATGGAGCAATCGTGCAACAAACACAGATATAGAGTCAATGAACAGCCTGTTTACAACCGAGGGAATACTCAAAGCTCTTGCACACAGAGGGTTTTTCTTCTCTTTTTGTAAGTCATGGCAAATAAATGTCATGGCTGCCTCATTCACTTAATAACATCAGATCTGAGCACTGAATCATAGCGTACTGAGATGGAATTGAAAATTCTCTTTTGGACCTCAACCCAGAATTGCAGGGCTTTTTAAAAGAGCTTAGGAGAGAGTTTGGGGAGTCAGTTGTCCGACTCCCACTGGCTTTCAGTAGAGTTCTCAGCCCTTCTCCTTTGGGCTCCTGTGTCAGGAGGACAAACCCACATAGTGTAAGTGTCATTAACTGTGAACACATGGGTATCTCCGCTGAAGCTTGAAGTCAAGTATGTGCTTAGGTGCATTCTGTTTACACTCCATAAGAGAAAAAATATTCAGAAGTGATGGGGAAACAAACCTAACAACTTCCCAGCTACGCTAAAATGCCTGACAAAAAAATTCATATTTTCTAAAATATTTGGGAGACCAAAACAAAGATGGGAAACAGGATTGATTGACATGAATTCCCAGTCCCTTTTAATGAAGGAGCTCAGAGCTTGGGTGCCCTTGCCACTGAAGATAGGATTTTGTGCAATCAGCTGTCTCTGATGCACTGTTTCAGAAAACATGCCTTCCTGGTCCGTGTTCTTTGTTCTGAGGAGACTTCACGATACAACACATTACGTTATTTCAGAACAGTCTTTGTCAGACACCACACATGTACATCAACTAAGAGGTTGTCTTACAGGAGGCACTCACATGGAGAATATTTTTCCTCACTAGATTCCTCTCTCATTCATTGCACAAGGTAACAAATACCCCCAAATAAATACTCACTGTGCAGAAATGGAAATTTCAAGTTCTGAATAAGATAGGGGGTTTATACTAAAGAATCACAGAATCATTAAGGTTGGAAAAGACCACCAAGATCATTTAGTTCAATGCAATCAAAGTTCCAATCGCAACTCATTCATGTGAGTAAGGGTGTGAGTGTAGTCTGCACAGAAATTGCCTTGCTTCTGAGTACTTCACTTCAAAAGACAGTAACATCCTTTTTGATGATGGGGTCTTTTTGTATAAATTTCTCCATGCATAATGGTAAGCTGTGGAAATGGTAATCTGTAATAGAATCACTATGACAGGGATGTGAGTTAGTGTGATGTACGTGAGGGTTGCTGCTTCAGACCTGTACCTAAGGAGAATCAAACAGATTTTTCATATGGGTTTCACAGATATTCACTGACAAGCAGAGGAATGATCAGGAATCCTGGGTTCCAGCCAAGATTATTTAAAGATAGGATGCTTTGGAGGGCACGGCCCATTTCAGCACTTCATTCTTATCTTTGTTTCCCCTAACCTCTTTTTCTTAATCCCAACTGCCTCTGGCCTGATCTTTCCAGGATGTTCCTCTTCCTGGATTTGCTTAAACAAAGGCAGGGCTCTACTCAAGCCCATTTCAACTTCAAGGCTTCCAGAGACCAGACTTGCTGGCTGACTGCTTCGTCCCTTGTTGAATCCCCTGCAATGACCTACGCCGTGTTCTGTTTGGTGAAGGTGTTTCACAAAATCCTCCTAAGATATCAAAGCTCTCAGCAACAGCTCCACTGCTGCAGTTCAAACCATGTGTCACTTGGTTCTGGCAGACTCCAAAAGCTTCACCCCTGGGCAGTTTTGATCTGATTTGTACCTAAAATATGGCCTGTCCTTTTCCAGTTCATGCTCCTGTTGCTCCTTGGCTCCTGTTTGCCACCACGGTCTCCTTGACAGGATTAATCAGAATACTTTGATCTTTTTCTACAAAGAAGAGGGAGGGGTCATTTCTTGGACAGATACAGTATTTTTCTTTTTGGCATTGACCACAGTTAGTGTTCTGTTGTCCTTTTCTAGTAAAAGAAAACAAGAGGTCCATGTATGAGGTAAACAGATCTCCTGATGTAACCCACTGCAAACCTACCACAAAG